>JASPKZ010010418.1:0-83874 GCA_030220185.1 Diploptera punctata
TTTATTTGTTAATCTACACAAAATCAAATAAAAACAAGAGGCCTATACTTTCGGGATCATTCCGCTGAAAGTCTGTAAACAATATGAGACGCACATTTGTACAATAACTAAGGTAGGCTATATTATTTTATTTTATATGTTATGACTTTCCGCAAAATTACGCCTGACTCCATTAATTATATTGTTATTATAGAATTGTAGACCAAGAATGAGGTGGGAGAACAACATTAACTATGATTTGAGGGAAGTAGATTATACAGGGAATGATTAGAAAGCATTGGCTCAGGATATGGATGTATGGAGAGCTTATGTCCGCGTGGCCATGAACCTGCGGGTTCGATAGTGCCAATGAGTAAGTAAGTAAGTTATAGAATTGTAGGCTTTCAACGGGCGGTGTCTTGACTGTTAAGGAGTTCATAGAGAGCACGCAGAATATCCTGAGGATGTCTACCGCAGTAGTAGACGAAACAGTTTCAACAAAACAGGACCACGATCATTCAGCCCGGAAGACCAACTTAACAGGAGTCATATTGTCATCTTACTTTACATGGTTTTCCTGAAGCCATCACTATCATCTTTCTCCTCCAATTATCTCCAATGTCATTAATCTATTTCATCTTTCCGTATAATCTTTGAATCTTCCTTTTATATATTATCCCTTTGACTTCTAGCCAATGATATTAGCTGTGATTTCTCTATTTGTTAATTTATATTGATACAACATATTATGCCATCTAAAGTAACTGCAGGGCACCATAGTGTAGTTAGTCAATGCAAATGCTACAAGGCAGGTTCGATTCTCCATGTGGTCAGTATTTTAGAACTGGTCAAAACCTTCTGTCGGCACCTTGGTCCTGGGGTCAGCCTCTAACGAAAATTAGTACCAGACGTATGTTCTGGGGGTAAAAGCGGCCATCACCCGACTGACATCTCATGCCGATTGTCTAGAAATATGGGAGTTTTAATTTCGTAACGCCTGTAGTGGGACCACCTTACCTTTACAGTATATGCAAAAAAATCTACACTTACAGCGCTATTTTTTTATCCCGGTATATTACAAAATAAAAACTTTCTTAAAAGTAGTAGTGGAGCTATTTGTTTCTTGATTTTCTTCTTCTTCATTTTATGTGATAGATCTAGTGGTCTGTTACGGTCTCAATCCAACGTTTGAAGGGTCTGCCCAAAGATCTCTTGCCTGGTGGCTGGTAATTTAAAATTTGATTTCTTGATTTTTAACCCGGCATATCACGATATAACAAGTATCTCGAAATTACTTAGCTTTATTCTATTTTTAATCATATTTATCACTGTTCTAATATTAATAAATTACTCAACTATAGCGATTAAGGATGTAACAAAAAAAAGTGTGTGTGGCATATGATTTAGGTGGAACATAATCCTAAGACATGCTCAATTGAGCAGTAAATTATGTCACCTAGGCCCTACTTAGCATTATGCGAACTTGGTGAATATATTGGAATAAGTAACAGAGGGCACAGAGTTAATTTAAAGGCCTTAAAACCAATTCTATAACGATTTATGGTTATATTTATATTATAGGGAGCTACAAATTTTGTTTTTTCTTAACGTTACTTTAAATTTCATTGATTTGACTAAATACTTGATGAAGGACTAGCGGTTACCAAGTTCTCGGATTCAAACCTGGTCGTGTTGATGGATTTTAAAGGCGTAAAAATCCTGAGTATGGGTTTCTTTCGAAAGAAAGTAAGGCCGTTGATCCCGTATCGTAGATTTATTGAACGGAAAAGAACCTCAATCTTAAATAGGAGTCATTGAACAAAAACTGTAGATTCTTCCACACCCAGGTTTGTATTCCAACATTAACGGTGTTAGTTGTTAATGAACGTCGTTAAATAAAATATTAACTACTGATTACTATTTGATTGGAGAAATTGCAATAAATTAATGTACAGTAAGATTTAAAGTTAATATTTCCTATTAGACCTAGCATTTCTGTTTCAATTTCACTACTAAGTTATAAAAAGAAATGTATTGATAAGCCATTATTTTCATCTCTGTCACCATAATCCATGTCAGCGATGTTTCCAGTAAAATGCTTAAATGTGCAATTATTACTTCCTTGCTTACTGCTGAATTAAACCAAACTTACGATAACACAATTCAACGATTAAACTTGCAAATTAAGAAATTATATTTGAATCGTGCTAAAGCTAGAATAAATCCCGCACTAAAATATCGTCGGTCGGCGCAGAGTACGGGACGCATCTGATTTTAATTCCCACTAGAAAATAATTTTTCTCGTGGAATTTCAAACGGTGCATGGGATCGATTGCCCACTCTGCATCTAGGGGAATTTGGGTAGAAACAAGTAGTTACTTCAGGTGGAAAAAATGCTAAAAAGGCGGGATCCCACATGCTGTCATGTTACCCCTTATATTGGCAGGATGATCGTTCACCATTCTATTTAGCATGTGGGGGGTTTGAAGCCAGTAGTTGCCTTGTAAGTCAAGGCCCTAACAAGCCTGTTGAACTATGGAAAGCTAGAATAAAGTACACGATTAAAATCGGAAATTATTATACTAAATTATGGACGGTATTTAACAATAAACCAAGCGCAAAAATTTGTGAACTGAAATAATTTATTGTAAACCTATTCATTGTAACGATAGAGACATGACGCTTGATTTAAATGCTGCTAGATCAGTTAGAACTTGTAGACTGTGGCACGAATGGGGAATGAAAGAAGGCATCAACATTTCTTGTAGAGTTGCTAGAGGGAAAGCGATGAATGAGTAGTACTAACCATGATTTCAGGAACGTAAATTATACAGGAAATGATTGGAAAAATATTAGCTTGAAAGAGGGATGTACAGAGAGCTTATGTCCGCGGCCATAAAACCTCTGTGTTCGATAGTCCCAGCGAATTTGTTAATTAAGTAGGTAGGTAACAGCAGATTAGCTGTTGCTTGCATTTTTTTTTACTAAACTAGAGCAGTGAAGTGGTTACATCAACATTTTATATTATTTTATTTAACGACACTATTAACAGCCCAGGTCATTGGCGTTGTAATTCAAAATGGGCGTGACAGGGCCGACAAGTTTTGACCAAAGGTCACTCTTTCAGGCTTGAGATTATGTTAAGTGCCAGAAGTCTATGATACGGGACCCACGATTTTAATTCCATTTCGAAGGAACCCATACTCAGGATCATGAAATCAACTAACAGCGCGAAATTAGATTTTTGTTATTCGGAGATCTAAGCTAAGTGTATTTGATTATAAAGTGTCGAACGGAAATTTCATTATTCTTCAGGTATCAAAGCTAGGCCCAAACGATAAGGAGTGCAGATTCAAAATGTCCAATGTCATGCAATATGTAGGTGATGCTAAACCATACGTCAGTTAATACACATGCGAGACTCCACTTATGTTTGCCAGATGTATTTTTTTTTTTTTGCACAGTAACAGATTCGCGCATTTTTTACAGCACAGTCTGGAGGCTACTGTTCAAGTGAAAGTGTCGCATTATTACATAACATCACAGTCGTCAATCTTCATATTCTTAATACATATTACAACAATTATTTAATTTAATATATTGTTAAATTCTGGCGGTAGGTCAAGCGCTTTATAAGTCTGTCGCCCAATGGAGTTTATTGCATTCTTTCGATTCAATTTTGTCCTAATTTCCAGCAGTAAAAGATTTAAGCTGGAGGTTCGGGTAATATATTTTAAATGGAATTAATAGTTTTAGAAAAAATGTTCCAAAGTAGTTATTATTTTTTTACCCCAATACTTAACCTATCCACCTCGAAAGAAAAATTAAAATCGTGTTTATTAAAATGTCTCGTAAATGAAAAGATGGACGAATCAGTACACTATGTGGTTTTTTAGCAAAAAAATGTACATATTGTTTTTATGTCAGACTTCCTGAATTATTGTTACTATTGGAAACATTAAACATCTAATGATCATTATTTTCGCGATTTGCCGAATACGCGAGCCGAATAGAAGCAAGCCATAGGCCGGTTAAAAACTCGTGCAGATTGGATGGATCATAGAGAAACCGAATAGAGGGAAAACTGAGTACAGTGACATCTATAAATTTACGATCGTTTACTTTGAACTACAATGGTAGCGCTGTTTCGTAGTAACAGAATATGCAACTAACTAAAACAAATGCAAGGCACACGGCGTGTTCACTCGGGATTTTGTAAATTTAAATTTTCGTTCTATGTAGACGGTACTGTAAAAATTATATACAGTATTATCGAAAGTTAAAAAAGCATTACTTTGATTTTATTTTACTCTAATTTGTAAGTAAATTCAAACTTGTTTACGTTTTTAATGTGAATCTATTTTCAAAGATAAACCTACTAGAAGTGATAAACTTCTAAGATTTGTTAGGTTAGGAAGAGTGATATTAAGGTACGTACACACTTGCGCGCCGCGCGCGCACCATGTTCGTCAGATTTGTACGGGGTTTTAAGGTGCGCGCGCGCGCCGCGCACATGCGGCGCACCACGATCCACTCATTGTCGGTTTTTTCCACGAACACTTTAATGGTTCGCTGTTTAGATTTGGACGGGTACTTGAGAGGTTCGTTGTTTTCGGCGCGCACCTTATTATTATTTGAGAATGGAGTGGTCAGAGGGAAACATGTTAAAACTTATTGATCTTTATAGGAACAAACAATTTTTGTGGGATCCTCAACATAAGGACCATTTAAAAAAATCATTGAAAGGAGATACCTGGAGGGAAATAGGAATGGATATATCTCCGGATACGTGCAGGAAGAAGATAATTACTTTTTTCCTACCGGCGAGAGAAAAGTAAAATAATGTTATATTGTTGACACATAACTTAGTATTGTTGGTTTGGCGATACAATAAATAGTGAAGATCGTCAGGTCAATGTGCACGTCGATGTCTATCGATATTTTTTACTCTAAGGAATAAAAAAATGATTTCACAATATTGTTACAGCATGCCTGTTTTTTTTTCAATGTTATGTTTTTTTTTGTGTACTAAACACGTTCGTTTCATAATATTATGTATGAAGTATCACAAAACAATAGAATATATAAACACATACCTGTAATAAGCGTATTGTGTAAGGTGACCAGACGTCCCGATTTTGGCGGGACAGTCCAGATTTTTAACAATTTGTCCCGCGTCATTTAAAAAAAAGTCCCGATTTTTGGGAAAGAATGCACGACAAGCTAGGGAACGGCGGGAGAACGGAAAGGGAATATATTTTCGGCGCCCATGTAGCTATTTCGCCAGAATGAGTTTTATATTATTTTTGTTAATTTTATAATGTTAAACTTTAATAATAACAAATCATTGTTGAGAACTGCTTATCAAAGTTTACATTGTTGATACGACCACCATTGTTTGGTAAATAAAGTGTGGACATAAAAAAATCGCAATTGAGTGTTGAGACTTTGAAAGTTATTTTATGTGTGAAATATAATTTAACAAATTCTTGTGAAAAAGATCATGACCTGTTAAACGACAGCAATCTACTTAAAACATTCACTCAAATGAGAAATATGCCTAAGAATAAAATAGGACTGGTACTAGGCCTATATATAATTTTGTAATGTATTACATTTGTAAATTGTACTTATGTTGATATTAAAATTAATATATTATAATACTATTTTTGCGTTCTATAAACATTTTTGTTGCTCCATAGAGTATATTTACATTTTATAATCTATAGAATCAAATAAGACCAACATATTTTTTTTCATATTCATAACATTTTGGCGAAATGTTCATATTTTAGTAAAAAAATTTAATATTCCTTCATATTTTTCAATTTTTTAAAAATAAAACTTCAATAATTGGTTAAAACATTTCTGAAGTGATTGTAGTTTTGAAATTATTTGACAATGTAATGTGGTATAAGGTAAAAATTCCTCAGTATCCCATCCAGAAGAAAATAAATAGTTTCGATAAAAGAAAATAATTGAATAAGGAGACATGGAATGACCAAGTGTAGGCCTGCAAAATGCCTACTGAAGGTTTGTGGGTTTCCTATGGATCCCAGGAGGTTCGTTGAAATTAATAATTTCGACGAACATAACACGAGCAGCGCGCGCGCCGCGCGTGTTCGTGGCGCGCATATGTGTACGTACCTTTAGTGTACAGTCATTTCTAATAAGCATTAAAAAATATGTTGAGTGACTTTATAATGGATTTCAGATGAACGAAAGATGGCTAAGGTTCTGTAATAAATATGGTATAAAATATGCATGTGAGAATAAGGGGGTAGGTCAATTGTACATATTTAAAAGAGCTCATAATGCACGTTTTTAAATTTTAATAAACGAAAATAAATGAACGTGTTTTATTTATTTCCATTCTTCCCTTCTGTTAAAATTTAAAACATATTTAGGTCTGAGTGGCTAGGTACAAATAATTCCATAATTTAAGATGAATTAAAATGTTATTTATTCCTATAAAAGTTCAATTCCATGATTATTCACCAGATGGTGTTGTATAATTATAATTCATAATTTCACCACCAGACGGTGTTGAATTTCGTATTAGTACCAGAAAAAATCCAAAAAAATTAGATGTCGTTAGTTCTTCTACACTAGCGCCGCTTATGGCATGTGCGCGAAACTTGTCCACTTTCTCCTCTGGGTCCTCTGTGGGATGGATTTCTCAACCGAAGTCTAAACTACAACCCCAGTTTTCCGATTTTTATTGTTTCCATATCACTTATAAAAAATGACTGAAATTCACAGAAACTGTTATGAAACCATTGACATGATTCAGACATTTGGTTTTGTAATTAACAGCCGCAGATTTTCAGGTTTTATGGTTGTTATGGATTGATTTTGGTAATAACCAATAGGCCTTTTTATTGTGCTTTACAATTTGTTATATCTGTGTCAAAAATAATTTAGTACTACAAAAACTTTCTGCCATTTCAAAATTTAGGGATCCGCAATCCATACCCACGTGTCGCCAGTCACTGCTAAAACAATGGAAAATATTCTCATTTAACAATTCAATTTCATAAAAATTCAAGCGCACGGATTTCTCAGCTTGAATTACGGTCAGAATAATCACCTATTTTGTCACACAAGATATTCAAAATTGTCCTTGTACCGCTACACATCTCTGACATCTGTTAAGAAACTTTGAACTCAAATTTATTACACTTCCATGTGAAATTGTGAATTCAATTTTTAAAACGGATGTCAGAAATGTGTGTCGATACAATGATATCATTTTCAACACTTTTCGTACAAAAATTGATTAAAACTATAGCTGAAGATGGGAAATTCGTGCGTTTGAAAAATTGAGGATTTACGTATACGAGGCTTTACCAGTTCAAACACCCGCCTTCCAGGCGCCCCAACCTCAGAAGTGGTCACAAAATATACCTGGAGAGAATATCAGAAATTCCATAATGACAATCTGGTGGCACTTATAAAAAAAAGAAACATTCACTTCCAGTCCGCGACGCATTCTCGGCACATGGCTAAATAATGGCACTAGCTATATTTTATACTACAGTTATCCTAAAATCAATCAAGTTTCCGATAAAAACCATGACGATTTTATATTGGTTTACGTAATGTTTTCTTTGTTTGAATATAAGACTACTTAGAGAAATGAAATTTTCTTTCCACATAATTTATTATTTGTTGCACTTTTATATAGTGGTTCAGTGCCAGAAACTGAAGTAAACTCCAATATGACCCGTTTTACCAATTTCTGAAGAAAAAAAAACAGAAAGGAATACTATTGTTAACGTTCACAATAATTTGCTAGGTATAACGTAGTTGGCTCGAACGCACTGATCTCTGGTCGAAAGAAGTTACCTTCATTTTTTTTCGGGGTTTTCCTCGCCTGTGAAAGAAATTTCAGAAAGAATTAAGGTCCAAATATTCCCCGAAACACGTGATCATCATAATCATCTACATCACATTCTCATTATTTTTTAGTACGAATGTATGAGTGAATTGTGGCTTATCTTAAAGTTCGTGTTAACTCGAGAAAAGTCCTGACTTTGGGCAGATCACTTATCCTGGGAGGCCATTCATGTCCTTGTATGGTCGAAAAAGTATTATGTAATCCATTGATTAATATACATGCAAAACAACGTTCAAGAGTGATTGGAGAGGTTAAACTAAGGCAGAAAGAGAGGATGTTTCGTTCAAAATAGCTATTTCTAATTTATTACTTTTTTACTAATTTTATTTTTACATCCCATGTATGACAATCAGCAAATATCATCTTTGTGGCTACAGCCCAATAAGAGCATTTGCTTCCTCAATGGGCCTCATCGAGATATCCATATCCAATTATGTTTGCACCAAACTCCATATTATTTTTATCGCCAGATAACTAATTTACAGAATCCTATCATTTTTTCCCCTTAGCTCACCCTCTCCTCGTGGATAAGAGGAAAATGTGTTTCATTTTTCTATCCTTATTCATTCTTTTCATATAACCAATCCAATTACCTTATTTTTATGACATACCTTGAAATAACACCATTAATTCTGTGGAAAGCAACGGGAAGCTACCACATCTAGGCCTATAATTCCCTAGTAAAACTGCAAGCATAGCATGAAAATGCCATGGTTGCAGTGAAAGACCTGTCCTTGAGCAGAACACTATAAAATATAAATTCCTAATTGTAACGTATTCTTCAATTGTTGTCTATTTTAACAGCTCCCAATATTTTCATTAACGCCTTTTTTTAAATATTTAAGTATGTTTGTTATTCATTCCATTAACTCTTACCTAATATGTACTTTTTACATGTCACACTCCACCCGGGCTTACAGTAGCACAACCGGTCGGGATCACACACGTACTTTTTTGACCACACAAGAACACAGAGGGCATTTCCGAATGAGGAATCAGCTTAATGTCAAGACTTCCTCCGAGACAACACAACATTAAAATAAACACACCATTCACACAATATAGCGTACACTAAACATGGCGGATAGGATAATGATTATTATGATGGCCAGAGATGATCTTCGGGGACCATTTGGGCCTTAAAGTTTCCTGACATTCGTCTTACAGGCGAGGAAAAACTCCGAAAAAAAAACAACCCAAGAAACTTGTCCCGAATGGAGATCGAACCGGTACAAAGCAGCGATGCTATTTCGAGACCAAAGCGGTGGGCTTAAGTCTGTTATAAGATCCTTATTTAGCACGCCAAACATCAGATCCATAAGTATACAATGAGCGAATTAAAGTTTTGTTAGTTAATTCTAAATTTACTGGCTCTAGATGCTGATTGACTTTGATAATTACCAATAGGCTTTCTAATTTGAAAATTTTACTTTTTTGTGCTTCAACATTAGTTATCTCTGTGTCGAAGATAATTATGGTACAACAAAAACTTTTTTGCCATTTAAAAATGTATGGTTCCGGAATCATCCCACGTGTCGTCACTGCTGTGTAATATAACAAATAAAATTTAATTAACTAAAACAATGGAAAACACGCTCATTTAACAATTCAATTTCGTAAAAATTAAAAATATTACGTCACTGATATCAACATAATTATTATAATGAACTTCAAAATGATGTGGACTCACTGGTCAAACACATGAAAGAACTGTATTTCAACATTATCCATGACAAACAAAGTAAAATAAAAATAATGCATATATTAATGTTTACATTATTAATTTAATGCATTTCATTTCTAAAACAATTTAATAATTAAACGGGGTAATTAAAAGAGAAGTATTGTTTGAAATTTCCCACAAATTGTTATGAATCAGTCTCTTTTACATATAACACTTTATTTAAAGCAAAATTTGTGGATTTAACATACAGTGTACAAGTATTACATCAATTAGGCCATGAAACAGAAACAAAACACTTTTTATATTGTCACATTATCCACACAAATGAGTACAATTCACGGCACAATCGCACATAATCCTACAGACGTCTCAAACTGTTGGGTCTTATATGAGAAATATATGTGCCCCGCAATAGCCGAGAGTAATACATTTGTGCAGAGGTATGAGACTTGCGCTAGTACCAACCCCATGGGAGAAGATATTTTTTTCATCGAATTTATGCCAGTAAGAAACAGATCCCATACAACATAGTGAGGAATTTGGGTAGCTACAATAAGTAGCGATTCCTAGTTGATAAAACCAGCTATAACGGCTGGGACCGGACAGGCTAATCACATGTCACCTCTATAACTGTCACAGGATTGGTGATAGGGGCAAGAGGTACTATACCAGGATTCTTAGCTAAATTTTGGAATTTCTTAGATTTGGACAGAGTGTATCTTTCTAAAATTGTCATCGCTGCCATTAGAGGATCAATTTCAATTTTAAGAAACCATTTTTACAAAATTTCTACTTTATAGAATATACTTCAATTACAATTTGAAATTTTTAAATATATTTACAAAATGTATTTCATCAATTTTGAAAATTGTCTATATCACTTTATCCTTGTGGCAATCCTCTAATGAGGAAAGTTTTATATAATACAAAAAATATTCTTATCATCCACCTTTGTAATTAACACATGAGGAAGTAAGGCCAGCAGCCGACTGGTAGGTCAAAAGGCCTTCTAGGCCTGTCGCGCCATGGAATTATATAAGAAAGTAAAATAAAACAAATTAGAACAAGAATAAAAACAAAAATAAAAACAAAAAGGAAAAATAAAAAAATAAGCTAATAGAATAATAGCAATAGTAAAATAAAAAAGAAGAAAACAAGAAATATATTGGATGGGTGATGTATAAAAAATGAAAAATGATTGTAGAAAGACAAGAGCATCATGTTTGGCGCAACAACCCGGATCAAGTCACAGCCTCCTTAAGAATTCTCCTTCAGATTTCTCTATTCTTAGCGACTTTTTTCCTTGCATTTGGTCGCCATGGTTGTCTTTGGGCTTCTCAACGGTTAGTTTTTTACGGGGTGGAATTGTCAACCCCACGCCCAGATAGACAAGTTCGCCTATCTCGAAATGTTTCATCTTTATATCCCTCTAAAATAAATTACGTTCTATATGAATACAATAATACAACACGTTACATTCAAGATCTCGTTTTTATGCCATGTCCATCCATTCAAGCGTAAAAAGCTCTTAAAATTTTACGATTATATATTTTTACTTCCATTAAGAAACAAGGCATTAATTTATTGATATCCGTCTTACTAGATCTGAGAGTAAACAAGGGAAATGTCGCGCAAGATTAGAGACGCCTACTTTACCACACAACAAATACCTATTTAATAAATAAAGTTGAATTCCTTAAATCAGAATTTAGGGCATCCGTATATAGCGTTTGGGGCTCGTATTAGGAAGCATGTAGTCCAAATTCCAGGGTCGTACTTTTTTTTTTGACAATCGAAGTGCTGTGTTGGGTTTCATTCCTCTAAAACACTCTATACTCGTATATGGCATAATGCCAGGTCCAGGGATGAGACCATTAATAAAGTACGTCACACAGGTACTACGTAAACTAAGAGAATTCCAAAATAAGTCGAATGTATGGTCCGATTGTGCTGCTTTTAGATATATTTCTTATAATTAAATCGTATGTATCCAGTTATGTTGCGAAAAAAATGGCGGTCGTTAGAGCGATCTTTTAAATTACTGTTTTCAGGTAAATCCCAACTCCTAATGATGAGAATTTATTTATTTGTATTATTTCAACTGCGAAAAATTGAAAATTGTGTCTTTAGAGCGATTTTCAAATGTTTGCTTCAGGTGAACATACTCCTAATAATAATGATTAATGCGTTATCATATACCTATTCAATTTATTCAAGTTGACGTTTTAATCTTCTTGTGTGAGATCATTTTCAAGACATTTGACATTTCCAGTTACCCATTTGAAACATCGACTTGAATAAATTTAATTTTTGACAGAGATAACGAATTAATTATTGCTATTATTATTAATTACTCTCAGGGAATAATATTTAGATAATCCGATTTTCCTGGTTAACAACCTTACTTTTTAATTGATTCCTATATACCGATTTTCGTTCGGCCAGCGCGTTAACATACGTTGTGTGTATATACACACACACACACACACACACCCAAACGTTATATTATAGACCTAGGTGGATAGGCCTATAAGTATGATAAAGAAATGTTCCTTTATTATAATATTATATTATATTTTATATATATATATATATATATATATATATACCGTAGGTAATTTTTTTCATGGTCACTTTCGGTGTCTAGATCGATGGAGATTCGTAAAACTTTTTAAAAATAGTTTCATAAGAACAACCTCAATAACTACATTCCTTCGAAATTCGCTAAAAATACTGTCCCACCGAGCGAGTTGGCTTATGCTGTAAAATTTGATACTTGTTTCAGGGAGTCAAATTCAGTAGCTGACAAATCTGACTTCTTTGTCCGGAGTTTTCAATGCAAATGCTTGATTGGAAATTACATTGACATGATCCATTCATCATAACCGTCATTTCATAGAAGCTTATCAATTAATTGTTTTTATTTTCGGGAACCCGGATTTAAATCCAGTGGCTGACAAATAAGACTTCTTCGTCCTGAGTTTTCAAGGCAAGTGCAGGATTGGAATGTCATTGCCATGATCCATTTCATAGAAGCTTATCACTGAATTATTGTCGGTAGCGGACAATCATGATCACTTCCAGTTCAGTGGATCGCGGATACAAACCTTTCCTTCGGAAAGAAATTGCATCAATGGGTACAATGTTATAATTTACATCACGTAAAAGAACCCCAATCCTGAAATAAGAAAATTCTGAGCACAATTTTTCGGCTTTTTCAATCTCGGAGGATTAGAATTCCAACGCTAATTGATTTGAACGTTAAAGAGGACCATTCAATAAAATACACATAGTTAACACTCAACAGGGTACATAACACAAATATTGTTAGGCTAACTTCAGTCCCTAGATGTTGAGCATTCCACTTAGCAACTACACCATTTTAATAGCATTATTTCACATAAATATTAAATCTAAGAGATTGAGATGGGCAGATCAAGTAGCTCGAAGGGAATGCTTTAAAAAGTATAATTCGAAGCCGTTGGGGGAAAATATTATTAGAAAGGCTAACTAAACTGTATAATCTGTGACGTGACCTTCTAAATTCCTTCATAAACTCCTGTCAATTTGTATTGTCAGGATTTCATTTTCAAGTAATTCCCCACCATTTACGATGATTTTTACGTGTTTTCTAACGATTATTTCAATATTTTTAATGATATTTAACTACATACGTAGCCTGAAGACGTGGCAACCATATTGATTTTAACGAATATTCTATGCAACAACAAAGACATGTTCCAGTGCAGCCAATATAGAGTATGTACTAATTAACTGTATACATGTACTTCAGAATTTCAGAACTTACTATTTATTTTTGAGCGTTTAAAACAGGTTAGAGTGCTTAAATTGCGTTAGGTTAGCTTTTAGGTTCACTAAATATCTTGCACATGTTGATTGCATCCCGTGGTTCCTTGGTGTAAACTGCTTCGCGTTTGTTGGCGCATGCGCATGGTGTGTGATTGGAACTTGCAAAAAAAATCGCGTCACATGTAAAGTATTTCCAAAAGGCTTATGCGTAAGTAGGTATCTCTAGGTATCAGATACAGTTAGCAACAATCTTGTTCATACAGCTTACATTTTTTGTTAATTTTAGATCTATTTAAGTTTTAAAATTGATACTAGGCGGCGTAATAATATTAGCTCCGTTACGGAAATGTATGACAATTTTATATTGTAGCACGTTTAAATTAATTTGGAAAACCAATAATTACTTTAGCATAGCAACATGGATGGATCTGGAATACAACAGTCTTGTTCATACACTCAAATAATGCTGTATCTATCCTTTGTGTGTTTGTAAACTAATGTTGTGTTACCTACTCAAGTGAACGAGTAGGGAGGGTTGTTTCATAGCATTCAAGTACTTTCTTCATGCGTGTATACAATGGAAAAGAGATTGCAGTTTAGTTCAGACTTAAAGAGAACTATTGTCAACACTTTGCTTTAAGAAGTAAATCACTGAGGGAAATGGGCAATATAGTGGGCAAATCACATGCTATTGTACAGTACATACTTACCAAGTTCAAGTATGAAGGTACCATAGAAAATGTTCAGCATAAAGGTAGAGAAAAAATAATAAACGAAAGAGAAGAACGTTTTATACTAAGGCATGTTAGAGCACATCCTCGGATTAGTGTCCCGGAACTTGCCTATGGTGGAAGAAGTGTAAGCAAAGTAAATGAGCAATCAGATTGTTCGTCGTGTACTGTGGTCGCATAATTATCATGGCCACAGACCGCGAAAAAGGCCATATGTAAGTGAAAAAAATTGTACTTCAAGATTACTCTTTGCAAAAGAGCATAAAAAAAACAAATTACAGGGGTTTTGGGAACGTGTAATTTGGTCCCATGAAAGCAAAATAAATATCTTCGGATCAGATGATATGATAAGCGTTTGGAGGAAACCCAACACTGCTGATGATAAGGTGAATACTTATCCGACTGTGAAACACGGAGGATGTTCAGATATGATCTGGGCCTGTATGTCTTCCAGCGGTGTTGGAAACCTCCACTTCAATGACGGAATAATGGATAAGTGGCACTACAACAGGATATTGAAGGAAAATGTAAAACAAAGTGCCATAAAAATTGGACTGGGACAGAATTACATATTCCAATAAGACTATGGCAGTAAACATACTGCAGACATTAACAAGCTTTGTTGATCTGGAACGATCCGAAGCAGCTGAGAACACCTCCATAGTCAGCTGATCTAAATCCAATAGAGAATCTTTGGTCCGAGTTGAAGAAAAATGTCCGTAAAAGGAAAGGGGCTTAAAAAGAAGAGGTAAAATGTTTCATTAGAGAAGAATGGGATAAAATCACACCTGAGACAATAAAAAAAGTTAATTCAATGCAATGACGATGCCAAGCAGTGATTAAAGCTAAGGTGTACTCTACTAAGTATTAAATGAAGACATAGTTCTGTGTTTTAAGTGTATGAACAGAAATGTTGCAAACATGCGAATGTTTAATTTCGTTGGTTTTAGTTGTAATTAATTTTAAGTAGAAATAGTTGCAAAAGAGTATTTATTTTATTAAGTATAGGTGTGTTAGGCTATTATGATACTCTGAAATGATGATAAAAAATAAATCACATTTTGGAAGATAGAACATTTACTTTATATCACAAAATCTCAGCTGAATGAACAAGAATGTTACTAATAGTATATGAACTGAATTCAGTTAGCTGGGGGTCTTAATGAACGCGTCAATTATCCCTATAGTTAATCACTCGGTTATTTCACACAATCATATTTCACTACTAATTTATTATCGTAAAAATGCATTGTCCATAGCTTTTCATTATTATCAGTATTAATTTTCAATTTGACCAGCCGCATGGGCTAGTGGTCAGCGTTACTGACTGCTGTTCACGAGGTCCCGGGTTCCATTCTCGGTCAGACCATAGCATTTTTTTCTTAAAGGGTTTATGTGTTTGCCCATGGTCTTGAATTTACGTTAAGAACTCTCCTGGTACTTAATTGTCATTTATCACATCAATCATCGGGGTAACGTAACTTCACCTTTGGATTACAATTCCGCCAACGCCAGGGGAGAAATCCAGAAATGTTATAAAAGACAACCTGGTGGCATTAATTTTTTTAATATTTATATTCTATTCGAATAAGTTATTATTTAATGCAATATTTGTAATCAAACTTACCCATTTTCTAATAAGTAACTATGAGTTTACAATCCCATTTTCTGATAAATAATTCGTATTTAAACGTTCCAATAAAACACACACTGAATACAACAAAAGAAACAATGTTTAGGCCTTGTAACGTTTAATTGTGTTATCATTAAAGCTGTCAATGCCAAAATGGTGCCAGGGGCAGTGACAAGATATTTTTTTTTCCTAATCTTGCCAACCTTCACAAAAAAAAGTTAATTGACAAAATAATTTCACTATCACATTAGTGTTTTCAAAAATCCTGCCGAGACCAAGATTCGAATCGGATTATGCAAAGTGTCTGACATACTGCTTCATGGTCTACGTGCTGGTCTCACCTGCACATGTTCCAATCACATGGGTGAAAGAGAATTAATAGGTGTTACAAGGGCCTCAATATAGTTAAAAGCCGATTCTCTCAAGGGAGAAATTTCTGGAAGAAGCACCATTCTTGGATCACGGCCACATATCCCGGAATCTCTTTAACATTGCAATTATCGGCCGTGAAAGCCTGCATTCATCTCCCGACAAATGTTCACAGGTTGTTGGTTGTGTTTTTATATAAGAAAACAAAGGTTATTGGTTACGCTTTTTCATATAAGAAAATCGTGGTCTGCAATGACTGAAAGGTTATTAAGAGTAATGTAACGTGTTAAGATATGTAACATGTTATCGTCTTATTTTTCTCAAAGATCGTGTTAAGATGAGTTCTGATGGTTTAATTTTTCTTTATTCTGTATTATGTCGTCGGTGATCGCATTGACGGGCGGCTTACTTTTTCTCTGCTAATGTTTTTGGTATTGTTAAGACTTCGCCTAAATAAAATGCTAGTTGAATCCGATTGACCGTCAATCGGGCGGTGACTTCTTTAATTTTGACCGTCAACGTGATCAGTGACGCTATAATACAAGAATGAAGCCAGACCATTAGAGTACAGTAAAAGCTCCTTATTCGGGGGGGATATGTTCGGCAAATATGCCGCGAATATGGAATAGTAATTTGTATGGGTATATAGGATATACGTTCCAAGGTTACAAAATAAAACAAAAATTATAAGTAATGCCACGAGTGATTTCTAATTTATCTAGAGAATTTGGAAATCAAGAGTGGCATTTGTTAGGACTATTTAACGAATAAAATTAAATTGTTTACTCACAAATCATTATTTAACTATAGTTATTTTAAACTAAGACGTGCATGGAAACTTCTTGTAGGAAAGCCAGAAGGAAAATGCCCAGTTGGTAGACCAAGAATGAGGTGGGAGAACAACATTAACTATGATTTGAGGGAAGTAGATTATACAGGGAATAATTGGAAAGCATTAGCTCAGGATAGGGATGTATGGAGAGCTTATGTCCGCGCGGCCATGAACCTACGGGTTCGATAGTGCCAGTGAGTAAGTAAGTAAGTATTTTAAACTATTTACATACTTAATGTAAACGGCGATGTTTGAAAACAAATGAGAAACGATTGGTATGCTTCATTTACTTATTTTGTTCATCACTACAAGCAGATCATATTATTTATTCCCAAAGGATCGCAATATTGTAAGAATGCACTCTAGTGGAGAAATTTTATAACCAACATTATAGGTATTAATTAATTTCTGATGTTCTATGATGTAAAGTGTCAATTATATATTTTTCTGCAACGTTATAACATGGAAAATAATGCATTGAAGAAAGTGCAAACGGTGTTTTTTTTTTGTGGTATAATCAATTGCTACGAATGTTTTATATTATCTTCCGTACGTACTATCTGCTGACATTCACTTATATGTGCAATCTGGTAGCCGTATTTCTAGGAGGGTCAGTCACTGCAAAATAATGCTAGGCCTATGACATATTCAGAATGTTAAAAAGCAGGAGCTTTATTTAATATGAAACTTCGGTTGATAAATTCGAGGCGAAACACGACTGTGATTGGCTGTAAATCAAAAATCACTGAAATCTGATTGGTCATTGACTCCCATTTGGGACATGAGTTAAATAGTCAAAATAAAATCAATTAATAAGAGATTTTGAACAATTGTCCTTTTACTCGACACTATAAATTGGCAACAAAGCAGAAGAGACGCGTGTTATTCAATCATAATAATTATTGCAACGAATGACAAGTTGATACAATAAAAAACTGATCGAGGCGAGGGCGGCATTTATCAACGGACATAGCGGCACGTGAAATACAGCGGCGGTTTGCTTTTAACAACGAACTTTAGACTTAGCAACAATAAGGTTTGTTTTACTTTGATATTAATTTGTCAATTTGATTTGAATCATTCTTTGTAAAAGCCGCCTTGGCACGCGCCTGCAGTAAAAAACAGATGCCGATGCGTTAATAATAATATACAGACTGGATCCGCGAATAAAGAATTTTTTTACCCGCGAATTAGGAGCGTTTACTGTACAAATATAATTAACAATAAATTTATAATCTATAAAGGGGCGTGATTTTGTAAAGTTTCTAATGTTCGCAAGTCAATATGATTTAGATAAAATTTTCAGTTGACGATTGCGCCATTTTTGAACTCCCAAAACTATTTCCATTTCAGTACATAGATGGAACTTTCACAGGTTGTTAAAGGACGATGATTGTTTTGATATAGGGAACCCTCAGTCTCCGGAGATTTAATAAATAATAATGTGTTGTTCATATGTTAGACAGGTAGCATGTCCTTTGAACAGTGATAAGATAGTTCTGAGAGATTAAATAAAAATAACTAATCAAATAATTATCTCCTGAAGTAAGTAAGTAACAATCATGAACTATAGTCTGTCCAGACTAAGAAACACACTTGAGGAAAATAAATGGACGGGACATCCACGAAGCACATGACTGCTGCAATTACTGCGATTCGTGCTTGGCCAAAGCACAGTTCAGCGAAAGCGAAAAAATAGATAATGTATTCGATTAATATAATTGCGTGTTTGAAGCCATGAACTTATGGGTTCGATAGTGCCAGTGAGTTAGTTTATTTGAAGTTATCTATATTAACTACAGCATACACCTACATGTTTCTTCGAAGGTTGGAGAGTAACTAAAAATTCACATTTATTTCTAACTGATCGATTCTTGAGAGCAAGTTGAATGTCGGTTACAAATATGGCGGCTGTCGTATAATTTATGGTATACCCTAACTCGGTAATAAAATGTGTGATCGAAATTATATTTTGTATTATATAATTATTTTAATTATAAAATTATAATTAATTCGTTTCCGACATACCATTGTGTGTGTTAATACAACCTGCAATATTAAAAATTAAAAGATTGTTGTGCATTAATTTATCGGCTTGAAAAAATAGCTGACGGAGGTCGCATGAACTTATACACGTGTAATACATCCGGAAGTTAAATGTCAAAGTGTGCTTCTTAGGCTGGACAGACAATATTAGAACCCATCTTATCACAGTCTTGGAGAAAAATAATAAATGACAACATGCTACATGTTTAATATAACAGCCAATATTCCTGAACAACCTGTCAGAGTTCTGTTCCATTCTGCATTTTGCAAATACAATGGCATGCGGTTCAAAAATGGGAAATTTGGGTCAAGAGACAGAAAAAAAGAGAAAACTGAGTGTTTTGATTTATGGATGAAATAATGAAAACAATTTCATCATTCTAGGAGAAAAAAACCCCTCCATGGTATCTTTACCTTGTCGTGGTGGAGTGGCTTGCGTGCTTAAATGATCCTGAGAGCTATGCCGGCAGTAGCATTGCTGCCGATAGGGTTACCCATGCCGGACTGGTCGAAGGTGATAAGCCAGACGAAAAAAGTACCTTGGTCGAAAGAGTGACGATCTTTCACCGTAAAAATAGAACCGTCAAGAAATGCGGACATGGGTTTAACTGGGGTAAAATTTTCCGGAGGTCAAATAGTCCCCCATTTGGTTCTCCGGGCGGGGACTACTTCAGGGAACCCATGCCAAAGGCTCAAACACAGGGGCATGTTCCTAGGAACATGGAATGTTAGGACTTTATACAATAGCGGGGCACTAGAGATATTAACGCGGGAACTAGATAAATCGCCCTTGGATATAGTCGCTTTACAGGAAGTTAGGTGGCCAGGAGAAGGTAGTCAGGAATCAGGAAGCTTTGCATTATACTACGGGGGTGCAGAAAGACCTGCATTTGGAACGGGTTTTTTAATCAGAAGGAGTATCCTATCCGCTATCGTAGATATTAAGTATGTTAGTGATAGGATATCATACATAATTCTAAAGGGTAAACAACATGATTTTATAATTGTAAATGGACATGCCCCCACAGAAGATAAAGATGACAAAATCAAGGATGAGTTCTATGAAGAATTAGAATGCGTATTTGATAACCTTTCACGATATCATATGAAAATTGTCTTAGGAGATTTTAATGCAAAAGTGGGGCGGGAAGATATATTCAAACCAACAATAGGCAAATTCAGTCTTCATGAAGATAGTAATGACAACGGGGTTAGATTAGTCACATTTGCCACATCAAAGAATCTCATTGTTAAGAGCACAACATTTCAGCATAAGGATATTCATAAATACACCTGGACGTCCCCAGATGGAGAAACTCCGAACCAGATAGATCATGTATTAGTGGATAAACGCTGGCACAGTAGCATCATTGATGTTAGATCAGTTAGAGGGACAGACTGCAATTCGGATCATCATCTGGTCAGAGTGAAAATCAGACAACGGCTATCGCTTATGAGAGAAACAAACGCTAAAGATGATTCTGCAAAATATGAATTAAAAAACTTGAAAAATGATGAAATGCGGCAAGAATACCAAATCAAAATTGCTAATAGATTTGAAGTACTGGGATCTTCCGATGACAATGTGGCAAGCGAAGAGGAAACTGATATAAATAAAGAATGGGAGGCTATAAGAGATACTATTAAATTGTCAGCATCAGAAAGCATTGGTTGTTTAAAAAAGAGGCAAAACAAGAAATGGTTTGATGAGGAATGTGTCGACATTGTAAAGAAAAGAAAGCTAGCAAAAATGAAATGGTTACATGAGCCAAATGAGGTAAATTTAGAGCAATTGGGTAGTATTAGACGGGAAACCACCAAGCTACTAAAGAGTAAAAAGAGGGAATATTTGAGAGAGAAGATTAATGATCTTGAAATGAATGCAAAAAATAGGAACATTAGAGAATTATATCAGGGAATTAGTATAGAGAAGAAAGGGTTTCAGGCTAGAACAAACATAATTCGGAATGAAAATGGGGATATGATTGCAGATTCCAGGAGTATATTAAATAGATGGAAAAGTTACTTTAATCAGCTATTAAATGTACATACAGAACAGGACATTGAGGAGGATAATTTACAGACAGCAGAAATGCTAGTCGCAGAGCCAAGTGCATTAGAGGTTGAAATGGCGATTGAAAAATTGAAGATGTATAAAGCATCAGGTTCAGATGAGATCCCAGCAGAACTGATAAAATCAGGGGGAGAAAAATTGATGGACAAGGTACGCTGGTTGCTTAGTATGATTTGGGAAAAAGAAGCTCTTCCAGATGAATGGAAGGAATCAATTATCGTACTAATTTATAAGAAAGGGGATAAAACTGATTGCAACAACTACAGGGGCATCTCATTACTTTCAACTTCGTACAAAATTCTTACAAATATATTAGTAAGCAGACTTACTCCCTATATTGATGACATTCTAGGAGATCATCAATGTGCATTTAGAAGAAACAGGTCTACAACAGATCAGATTTTTAGTATAAGACAGATTTTAGAAAAGAAATGGGAATATAATGGTACTGTACATCAACTGCATGTAGACTTCAAAAAAGCATATGATTCAATTAAGAGGGAGAAGTTATATAGTATCCTGCTGGAGTTCGGAATTCCTAAAAAGTTAGTTAGACTTATACGAATGTGTCTGAATGGTTCAAAGAGTAGGGTGCGTGTAGGCAAACAGTTTTCGGACACTTTTGAAATCCAGAATGGGTTGAAGCAAGGAGATGCACTATCTCCTCTACTATTTAATTTTGTACTAGAGCATGCCATTAACTCTTTAGAGAATGAGGAAGGATTACAACTCAATGGTATTAATAAGCTGTTAGTTTATACTGATGATGTAGTATTGTTGGCCGATAGCGAGGAGATACTAAAGAACAACACGCACACACTATTGAGTAACACTAAGAAATTAGGACTGGAAGTAAATATCAATAAAACTAAATATATGGTCACACGTAGAAATTCATTATATAATGGAAATGGACAGCTAATGACAAATGAGGGAAATTTTGAGGAAGTGGCTGAATTCAAATACCTAGGAACAATGATCACAAATAGGAATGAGATGCACAAAGAAATTAAACATAGGCTCAATTCTGGAAATGCATGCTATTATGCATTGCAGAGACTCTTGATGTCCCAACTCCTTTCAAAAAACGTTAAACTGAAAATATATAAAACTATTATTCTACCAGTTATATTATATGGGTGCGAAACATGGACTGTTACTTTAAGAGAGGAAAGGAGATTACAAGTATTTGAGAAAAAAGTACTTAGGAAAATTTTTGGACCAAAGATAGACGAACAGATAGGTGAATGGAGAAGACTACATAACAATGAACTTCATGGTCTTTATAGGAAGCCGGATATAATAAGAACAGTTAAGTCTCGTAGATTGCGATGGGCAGGACATGTTGCACGTATGGGGAATGAAAGACTTGCATGGAAGCTTCTTGTAGGAAAGCCAGAGGGAAAACGCCCAATTGGTAGACCAAGAATGAGACGGGAGAATAACATTAACTATGATTTGAGAGAAGTAGATTATACAGGGAATGATTGGAAAGCATTAGCTCAGGATAGGGATGTATGGAGAGCTTATGTCCGTGCGGCCATGAACCTACGGGTTCGATAGTGCCAGTGAGTAAGTAAATAAGGAGAAAAAAGCAAAATTAGGGACCAAATAGCATTTTAAACCATTTTAGGGATACAAATTAAATAAGCATTTGTCTAAAATTATGAGTTATATTAATATAATTACTAATATTTTCTACATATACAAATTGATACATAAGAAAAAATATATATATATATATATACACACACAGTAGTATATTTAATTTTTTCCTTTACAGACTATCAAAATCTACTTTTGTGAATTTATTGTTAGTATAAATTTAATTAAATAAACTTCCTCACTTTAAGATATTTCACGACCTAAGGATAAATCAATCCTCATTATCAATTAGTATTTCAGACCACGTGCAGAGAATTATGAATAAAAAGAACTTGTAGTGAAATGGATGCAGCTGCAACAGACATATTGCAACATACATTAAACAGCTACTGACATTTCACTTCCTTCCTCTTTACAGTTTTCAACACACAAAATTTTCACCACTCGACAACTAATGCAAGTGTAAATAGTCCATTTCATCAGAATGCATAATGCCCAAACAAAAAAAAGTAATTCTGCATCATAGAGAATGTTATACTGGAACACAAAATGTGAAGTGAAATTTAATAGGGAAATTTACAAACTATGGCAGATATACATAATTTATTTCATACATATTTAAGTTGCTTTAACTATAATGACCAATATCCTTACTTTTCTGAAATATTATTGAATGCTTTGGAAGTTCAGAGTTCTCTTATGCCTAAACGCATCTTGTATCTCTGGATTGACAGCTGCTGGCATTAATTTCCAGTTTTTGATGGAACTGTGATAGTCTAATTCTATTGTCATGAATTGGATTTTCTCTATTGTCTAAAATGTTATTAGACAAAAAAATGACTGAATTGGTCACTGCAGAAAGGGATAAGTTATAAAATCTTACTTTTGATGCAATGAATAAAAAAATTGTTTTGTCCTTTAAATAATGAGTAGACTAAGAAATGATAGGATATATCTTGGGAAGGTAATTGCACTTTTAACTCTTTCTTGAATTTTCATTACATATCCCCTTTCTGCAATGACTAATTCAAATTTGAGGACAGTGATTTTTAAGGGAAGTGGTGACTTGAATTTTCTGGAATTTGTTATTGAAATAATTTTAACAAATACATTTATCACATGAATTTCTACTATAATAAAATAATCAATGATTGAAAGTTACTGAATGGTCTCAAACAAATTTGTAATAAATTAGCAATTACTACCGATGAGAAGAATTAGTCAATAGATGTCAAACTAAAATAATGGTATATTCATATATTCTACCTTAGAATTAAAGAAAATTCTGAAAACATCAACCCGTGAATAACTTCGTATATTTATGTTCATATATTTTAAATTGTAACATTATGCAATTGAATATATTATAACTTTATTTAATATATGGAAATTTTCCTCACCAGTAATAATGATGCTGAAAGGTAAAGTAATCACATAAAAGACCTTAGCAAGCCCATGGAGTAGTGAGAGGTTAAGGCTCTCAACTTTGCAGATAATCACAAAATATGTCAGCTCTAAGTGATGCCCATCTTTACATATGAGCATATAATGTGAAGAGATAATTATACACACACACTATATTTGTTGCAAAAAATGTTGTATAATGTATAATAATGACAATTATTACATGTCAGGGTGGATGTCACAGAACTGAATATTGCAGTTATGAATGAGATTCAGTTGTCAGAGAATAGGGACCTACAGAGGACCTTAGTGAATACAACATTGAACCTTTGGTTCTATAATCCACAGAGTTTTCAATTAGTTTCCTTGCACACTTCAATTCATATAATTAATTATTAGATAACTCAACCACTTAGTTCTCCAATTTTTATGTATAATGTAATGTCAATACTAATCTGATTGTTCTTTTAAAATTGCATGCAGAAAATATTTTTATGTCATCTAGAAAACTCTGAATACATTCAAAGATACCAATTCATAATTATTTTGAGTTTTATTACTTTTATGTGTTTTAATTATACATTGATGTTGCTCTTTATAGGATGGTTACAAAGATATGAAACACTAATGAATTACATATAGAAAATTTATTAATGGGACTCATAGGAAACAATAGCATGCAGAATATATAATAGTTTTAAAAAACTAAAACAATATGTTTTATTAGAAAACCGAATTAAAAAATGAAAAATAATTTTAATTTCCAACACGCTTGGGATAAAATTAAAGTGAGCAACAAAAAAATTATTTCTCCAACATATCTAGAATAAAACTAGAGTTATCTACGAAAAAAATAATTTTACCATCAAAAGCATGCTCTATATCAATTAATATATTTGATAATAAACAGATATTGGTAAAAGTAAAGTCTCTAAGAAGAAAACGTAAAAACCATAAAAAGCACCCCATGCTTTTGATGGTAAATTTTTTTTTGTAGATAACTCTAGTTTTATTCTAGATATGTTGGAGATGATTTTTTTGTTGATCAGTTTAATTTTATCCCAAGCGTGTTGGAAATTAAAATTATTTTTCATTTTTTAGTTTGGTTTTCTAATAAAGCATATTGTTTTAGTTTTTTTAACTATTATTTATTTTTAATATTTTACAGAATAAGATAAAAATGTAAATATCTTTAAATTTGATACTATTGTAGTATGAGCTAAAAGTAATACTCTACTAAAAAAAATCCTCAGGGCCGGATTTAAACCAGTGACCTATGGATTACTGAAATTATATACCACAACAGTCCACCGCTCTACCAAATGAGCTCTTATAACGATTGAGTAAGAAGTTGATAAGTCTGCAACCTATATATACCAGTTTCTATTATTTTGATTTTCTGCTGATTCTGGCCAAGATTTTAGAAACATTTATGAAATCATTGTATTGCCATTGGTCCTTTACAAGTATACAAAGTTTCAAGTCGATCCAATGATTTTAAGTGGGTGAAAATCGTGTTGAAAGATTCCGTTACATAATTACACACACACTTTTTTTTAATTTTCTGATGATTGTGGCCAGGATTTTAGAAAAAAATATGAAATTATTGTATTCATTGGTCCTTTACAAGTATACAAAGTTTCAAGTGGATCCAATGATTTTAAGTGGGTGAAAATCGCGTTGAAAGATTCCGTTACATAGATACAGGTCAAGCTAATATAAAACATATAAAATAAATAATAGTTTTAAAAAACTAAAAAAACACGCTTTATTAGAAAACTAAAAAAATGAAAAATAATTTTAATTTCCAATACGCTTGGGATAAAATTAAAGTGGTCAACAAAAAAATCATCTCCAACACATATAGAATAAAACTAGAGTTATCAACAAAAAGAAAATAATTTTACCATCAAAAGCGTGGGGTGCTCTATATCAATTAATATATTTGATAATAAACAGATATTGGTAAAAGTAAGCTCTCTAAGAAGAAAATGTAAACATCATAAAAAGCACCCCACGCTTTTGATGGTAAAATTATTTTCTTTTTGTTGATAACTCTAGTTTTATTCTATATGTGTTGGAGATGATTTTTTTGTTGATCACTTTAATTTTATCCCAAGCGTATTGGAAATTAAAATTATTTTTCATTTTTTAGTTTTCTAATAAAGCGTGTTCTTTTAGTTTTTTAAAACTATTATTTATTTTTTATTTTTTAGTTTTAATATTTTACAGAATAAGATAAAAATGTAAATATCTTTAAATTCAATACTATTGTAGTATGAGCTAAAAGTAATACTCTTCTATAAAAAACCCTCCCAGCCGGATTTGAACCAGCGACGTATGGATTACTGAAATTATATACCACTAAGAGTTCACTGCTCTACCAACTGAGCTCTTACAACGATTGACTAAAAAGTCGACAAGTCCGCAACCTATTATACCAGTTTTCATTTTTTTTTATTTTCGGATGATTCTGGCCAGGATTTTAGAAACAAAATATGAAATTATTGTATTGTCACGGGTCCTCTACACGTATACAAAGTTTCAAGTCGATCCAATGTTTCTAAGTGGGTGAAAATCGCGTTGAAAGATTCCGTTACATTGATACAAAAACCCTTTTTTTGATTTTCTGATGATTATGGCCAGGATTTTAGAAAATAAATATGAAATTATTGTATTGTCACGGGTCCTCTACAAGTATACAAAGTTTCAAGTCGATCCAATGTTTCTAAGTGGGTGAAAATCGCGTTGAAAGATTCCGTTACATTGATACAAAAACACTTTTTTTTTATTTTCTGATGATTATGGCCAGGATTTTAGAAAATAAATATGAAATTATTGTATTGTCACGGGTCCTCTACAAGTATACAAAGTTTCAAGTCGATCCAATGATTTTAAGTGGGTGAAAATCGCGTTGAAAGATTCCGTTACATAGATAGATAGATACAGGTCAAGCTAATATAAAGCGTGTAAAAAGGGGGATATAAATATTTGAGTGACTGTAAAAAATTGGAGAAAGTGATATCTTTAGACTGAAAAAAACCCCTGTGTTATTCCTTATAGTTATGATGATATTGTATAAGCTGTATTTGATAAACAGAACAAGTAAGTTCCTCATTTAACAATTGTCTTTAACTCCTAAACCATTAAGATTCAATCCAAAACTTGGAATGCAAGGCTTATACATATTTTACTCAGAGCCTTTTAATAGAATAGTAAAAAAAAAATGAACTAAACTGAACAGCTCATAGTCTGAATAAAGTTATCAAAAAGTATTTACTTTTAATTATTTTATTACACATAAATCAAAAATATATAAAATATTGTCAAATATGCAGCTAAATAAACAAATATTCTTGTTCTTCGTACTGCCACCCCAATAAATCTGGTTTATTTTTTACTCTAGAAATATTTTAGACTTCGAAATATTTGTTTTAATATTTTTTTTTATGCTGTAAATGTATGGCAGGGGATATCAAGTTTATACTATTTTTTAAATAAGCAGCATACTCATAGGCAGATTGAGAAATAAATAAATAGTTTTAAAAAACTAAAACATCACGCTTTATTAGAAAACCGAACTAAAAAATGAAAAATAATTTTAATTTCCAACACGCTTGGGATAAATTTAAAGTGGTCAACAAAAAAATCATCTCCAACACATATAGAATAAATCTAGAGTTATCAACAAAAAGAAGAAATTTTACCATCAAAAGCATGGGGTGCTCTATATCAATTAATATATTTGATAATGAACAAATATTGGTAAAAGTAAAGTCTCTAAGAAAAAAATGTAAAAATCGTAATTTTTATTAATACGGTTCATAATTATAAGGCTGGTGATTTGTCAGGATGTGGTTTGATTTTCTGGCATTTACCTTACAATTGAAAAATAACTACAAATTTTCAAACAGGTAATTCAACCCAACTGGGAAATAAATCCAAGTTTCCACATAAGAGGCAATGATGTTAATGCTAGCACACAAGTAGTTCAACGTTTTCTTTAACTAATATTACTGTGGGGGACTCACCATAGCATAGTTTGTTAAGGTAATATGTTACAACCCGGAATGTCTAGGGTTTGAGTCCTGGTTGGGGTCAGGATTTTTAAATTAATGCAAACCTTCTGGTAGTACCATGGCTCTGTGATCAATTCAGCCTTTAACAGAAATGAGTACCAGGAGCTTGTTCTGGGAATAAAAGTATAATGAAATGAACATTTAATGACAAACGAGGGAAAATTTTAGAAGTGGCTGAATTCAGATACCTAGGAACAATAATTACAAATAGGAATGAGATGCACAATGGAATTAAACATAAGTTCAATTCTGGAAATGTATGCTATTATGCATTACATTATGCATCCCATCTTCTCTAAAAAAAAATGTTAAACTGAAAGTACATTATATTATGTTATTCTTCTAGTTATATGGATGTGAAACACGGACTCTTACTTTAAGGGAGGAAAAAAGATTACGGGTATTTGAGAAAGTCCTTAAGAAAAATTTTGGACGAATGAAAGATGAACAGACAGGCAGATGGAGGAGACTTCATAACAGTGAGCTATATGAACTTTATAGAAAACCAGATATAATAAGAAGAGTTCACTCTCATAGACTGCAATCTGCAGGATTTGTGGCATGGATGGGAATGAGAGGGATATGGAAGCTTCTTGTATGAAAACCAGAGGGAAAATACCCAGTTGGTAGACCAAGAATGAGGTAGGAGAATAACATTAACCACGATTTGAGGGAAGTAGATTATACAGGGGATGATTAGAAAACATTAGCTCAGGATAGGGATGTATGGAAAGCTAATGCCAATGTGGCCATGAATCTATTGGTTCGATAGTGCCAATGAGTTAGTTATGCAGAGCTGACAACCTGACTAATATCAAGTGCCGATTGTCTAGAAAAGTGGGAGCCTTAACTTCCTACGACCCCAAAGACTTCCTAAGGCTTGTAGTAGAATCACTTCACTTTTATTATTATTATTATTATTATTACTATTATTATTATTATTATTATTATGAAAGTGAATGATTAGTTAGTTCCAGGCAACTAAAGCTAATCATTATATTCTTATTACAAATAAAACATGCATAAAACATAAATTAGCTTTTTAATAGAACATAAAACACGCACAGCAATTGAAACTTATTGTAATGTTGCAATTACTGCAATTCAAGAAGGCAGACCATTTGACATTACATTATTTCTGATATTAACTTCTTCAGAAAAAACACTTAGATTTCTCCACTATTTCTCAATCATGTAGTAGTAGTATTTTAAGAAATAAGGATACAAAAGAGAATTTGATTGGTAATAACGGCGAGAATACCTTAAACGAGAATGGAAAAACTCTTAGAAATTTTGTCAGTTTTAATGAATTAAAAATAACTAACACCCTTTTCCGTCATAAAGATATCCATAAATATACTTGGGCAGCGAGAGGCACTAGATCAATAATAGATTATATATTGAGCAATAAGAAATTATCTCCTCATGTGATTGACACTCGTGTATATAGAGGATACGATATTAGTTCAGACCATTTCATCATCATCTCTACGTTTCACATGCCAAATAAATGGATTTACAGAAGAAAAAACAAATGTAACAAAAGTAAAAAGGACAAATTTTAAAGTACATTTATTACAACAAGAGAGTATAAGGAGATTATACTCTTCACGATTATTAAACTATGTAGATCAAAGAGCTGTAAGCACTAATGTGAATGAAGAATGGCAAGATCTAAAAACTATTATATTAAAAGCTGCTGAGGAAGCCTAGGGACAAAATCTACAAAAGAAGGAAAAAAGGTTTATATATATGGAATGATGAAATTCAAGAAATGATCGAAAACAAAAAAAGAGCATATTTAAAATACAACCAATCAAAATCAGAAGAAGATAGATTGCTTATAATTACAGAAGTGCCATTGTTAAAAGAGAAGTAAGGAAGTTGAAACGACTTAGCTGGGACAACTATGTATCCAATATAGAATACGATTGCCATGGATCACAGGATATGGCTTACATTATTGCCATGGATCACAGGATATGGCTTACAAGGTTTTGAAACATTCAACTGAAAAAGACACAGCCAAATTAAATAATATACCAGAAAAAGAGTGGCTCAAATATTATGGAACATTATGGACAGATATGTCAGAAATAAACATTGACCCCAAATTAAAGGAAATGGCACATGTAGATCTTCTTGAAATCAAAGAATTAGAGAATGCTCTAGAAACATTCAAAATAAGAAAACCTCAAGGAATAGACTGTTTAATATTGAACTTTTAAAGTATGCTCCAAGAGAAAATTAAGCAGAGATTCTTAGATGTACTAAATGTGTGCTGGAGGATGTGCATAATCCCGGATGAATGGAAGAAAGGACTTATATGCCCCATATTTAAAAAAGGAAGTAGACACGAGTGCACAAGTTACAGGGGAATCTGTTTATGAATACAGCTTACAAGATATACGCTAAGATTATTACTAGACGATTAAATATAATAAATGAGTATATATTAAGTGAAGAACAGTGTGGCTTTCGGAAAGGTCGGTCATGTTCAGGTGCCATTTTCACAATAGAGCAACTTATTCAGAAGAGAAGAGAATTTAATTTGCCAACTTGCTTACTTTTTATTGACTATCAAAAAGCATTTGATAGACTGTCAAGAAATAAACTATGGGAAATAATGTATGACAAAGGGTTTTCCAGGACACATTGTCAAAGTTGTGCAAAGCTTATATTTTAAATCAGAAATAATGATTGATGAAGGAGGTACAATGAGCGATAATACATTAGAAATTAATCAAGGGGTCAGACAAGGATGCCCGCTATCTCCTGCACTCTTTAGTATATATATAGACGAGATCATTGTACAATGGCAATCAAATTTAACCACAGAGTTTAAAGTTGGCAGTACGATTCTAAATACCATACTGTTTTGCAGACGATCAGACAATCCTTAGCTCTTCAGAAGACAATTTACAAATAGCAGCATATAAATTAAACGAAATAGCAAATAAATTCAATATGACAATCTCTGAAAGTAAATCGAAAGTAATGGCATTCAACGGGAAAGACCATATGAGGTGTAAAATCAGTATTAATAACAGTATAATACAACAGGTGAACAATTTTAACTATTTAGGATGCAATGTATCATACTGCCAGAAGGAAGATATTAATATTAAATTAAATAGATTTTACAGAATGTGTGGCACTATAAGACGGATACTGAAAAATAAAACTTTGAGGAGCACACAACTAAAATTTTACAAATTATGGCAATGCCTGTCTTAAACATTATGCAAGTGAAAATTGGACTCTTACCGTTCAGACAGAAGGAAAATAGAAACTGCAGAAATGAAGTTCCTACATTCAGTAGCAGGTGTGACAATTTTGGACAAGAAAAGAAGTGAGGATATTAGGAATGACTTAAATATTTTCAATTTAACAAATAGAATTGATAACATGAGAAACAACTGGTATGAACATGTAAAGAGAATGCCTACAGATAGAATCCCTCAGCTGTTACTAAAGTACAAACCAATAGGACATAGAAATGTTGGATGCCCATTTACTAGATGGGAGGATTCATTAAATCCCACTTGATGTGAAAACAGGTCAAAAGGCCTAATTTCATGAAGAAGAAGAAGGATACAAAACATTATCTTATGAATGAGTTGAAATGTTTATGACCGAATCGATAGACAAGGGCATAATTTTTCAATAAATATGTAAAAGTCCGGTTCCATGTATTGAACTAATTTTATTTTGTTTATAACTAGGTTGAATTCCATACTTGAAATTAAATTAATGACATTGTGTAATTGAGATTTCAGAAGTGCTTTTATGATTTTTCAATTCAAGTCTACCATTTAGAATACTCATATCAAATATGGAAGGGAACATTGAATGAGGATTGCAAAATTCCCACACAATTATTCTAAATTAAATTTCCAAATGTCGAAAAAAAGCACAAAAGAAATAGATTAATGTGTTTTACAATTTGAAACCATACTCATAATATTGAGACGATGAGCTAAAAAGTATTTCAACAATTTTTACTATGTTAAATAATTTATCGACAGTGTGCAACATTCAATTTTCTTCCTTTGGAAAACAATGTTGCCAATATGAGTTATATGGGCTATTTATAGTTGTTTCTGTACATTGAAAGGTTTCTATTTATAGTAATGCATCATGAATGGATTTCAAGGGTAAAACAACGGCTATTTAAATATGATGGCTCTGAAATTACTGCTTTAGGATTGTGTGTGTATATATGTATATATAATCACATGTTACATTTTAGTTTTTATATTAGTGAAAGGTGCATGTGGTAAAACATTTGAGAATTAATAGTTTATTTTCCACACTCATATTAATAATGTAAACATGTTAAATTCATCATAGTATGAAATAAAAAGAAAATGTATGCCTTGGCCGAGACAAATAAACAATTATAACAATTTAATTCCTGAATTATTAAAATAATTTCCATTAATACACAACACGTAGATCAAATATTGTAAAATACCCGCTACAAAATAAGTTTCAGTAACTCGTAGATCTTAAAACATGTTCAAAGAGAGCGTTTTAATTTGACCCCACTCCTTACTAAAGCATTTAGTTTTACAACGTGTATCCTAAATATCTATTATTAATACCATATACATGGTTCTGATTTGTCAATGATGATAAAAAAGAATGCCAAATAATCATTTATCAAAACAGCTGCTTCATTATAAACCTCTAGGCCCAAGAAATGTAGGAAGACCAAAACAACGTTGGAAGGACGACCTGCACCTGCAGCATATAGTGCACCAGGGAGCGGAATGGGCCAACAGGCCCATACCTTGAAGATGATGATGATAAAACGAGAAAGATCTGTATGCAGAGATAAAATTTGTGAGATGTGTAAGAGGATGCACTAAAGCTCATAAAATAATAAATGTAAAAATAAGATCATATCTGAGAATATTTTCTAACAATACAGAAGAAAATAAAACAAAATGGAAAGATCATGTTGACAGAATGACAGAGAACCAAAAAAAGATAATGAATTACTGGCCGATCATGAAGAGAGATTTGGTTCGACTTCTTAAGAAGACGATAGAGGCAGAACATGTGATATCACCAAATCCTAAAGGGAGAAGAAGAATTTTAGTTTCTTTTCTGGCATTTTAGGGACCTAATAATAACACCTCATACATTGCTGAATTTATTAATTTTGTTTTGAATATCTTTATTCCACATACAATTCTGGTTTTGTTTGATGTTGGGTAGTTCAAAATAATATATAATATGAATAAAAATGTAATCCCCTTGAAATTTCTGTTTAAATCAGTGTTAAAATATAATGTTTAATTTCATTTTCAAAGCTTAAATTTGGATAATTCGAAGGCAGGATTTTATGTAAAGTTAGTAATTTTGTAATTTCAAGACTTCTGAGAACTCGCAAAAAATCTATTTTTAATGTAGAGCACCCTGCACAGATAGTGATTATTGTTAACAGACTTAACTGTTATATTTGCAGGCCTTGTGAACTCTACCTCTTCCCCCCCCCCACCCACTTCCTGAACCTTCAATGTTGGAAACCGGCAGGCATTGACTATCGCAATTGTGTGTGTGTTACTTCATCTACCCTCTTCCCTAGGTAAAAAGTTGGAATAGCAGGACTTTTATGAATTTTTTTTTTTAGTTCAGAGTTCAAAATGTCAAAATGTGATGCCTACACCAGTTTTAACTCTTTTTTGCAAAAGTTGAAGTATTAAGAGAAGAAAATAAGCATGATGAAAAAGTACACATCGCAAAAGAGTAAGGAATCTTGCCTAACATGATATCAATGTACAGCCTTTGAAGAAAATGATGGCACAGCTTTTGATGATGGAAAGTTAAAAGAGTTTTGAAGAGTGATTCACACCAGTACATTGTTACATGTTCTGACTCGTTTGAGTATAAAGCAGACGGCGTAAGTCTCTCTTCATGCAGCATTCATATCGTTCGCTTCAGTGGAGCAGTCAGTAAGATGCTCATTTTCCAACAACACAGGCCTACGTTCGATTCTGGTTAGGTACATATGTTTTTTATTTACTATTATTTAATAACGTCATTAATTTTCATAATGCCTACATGTTACCAGGCTTCTTTAACAAATAAATTTGCATATATATGGAAATATTCCCGGTCGGGACAGGCTCCTGGGTGAGACTTTTTCAGGGCTTTTCCTCACCTGTAAGATAAATGTCAGGAAGCTTAGGGCCCAACGGTCCCCGAAAATCATCCAGCCATCATCATCATCCTCCTTATCATTATCATCATCATTCTTCACCAGTGTGAAAAGAAATGGGAAGCTACCACACCTACAGTTCCCTAGTAAAGCTGCAAAACATAGCATGAAAATGATATGATTGCAGTGAAAGATCTGCCCTCGGGAATTACTATGGAATGGAATATATGGAAATACAGGGTGGACCGCTCGAATGGACCTAATTTCAATTGCTTGTTACTGGCAAACGGTTGAAGATAGAAACTTAAAACAACGTTCATAGTACAGAAAAACTCACCAAGTTTCGAATCCTGTCGGTAGATGGCACAAAGATACGTTTCTCGTTCTTAGATTTAATTGTTTGTGAAAATGGCGACTCCCGCAGATGAAAGCGCAAGCTGTTTTGTGGTATGCGGAGTTTAAATCAATCATTAAGAGTTCAAAGGGAGTTCCGGCGTGTGTTTAACCGTGATGCTCCAACTGCTAGAAGCATAAAGAAGTGGCGTGATACATTATTAGCTACAGGATCTGTGTTGAAGAAGCATGGTGGTGGTCGCAGAGCATCCGATGAAATGGTAGCAAATGTTCAAGCCGCATTTGAGCGAAGCCCCCGGAAGTCATTAAGAAGAGCTTCGCGGGAACTTCAAATACCAAAATCGACATTACAAACGGATTGTCCACAAACGCCTCAAACTGCACGCATATAAAAGTGCAGTTAGTGCACGTCTGGAGCCGAATGACATGCCGAAACGAGTGGAATTCGCCAATACGATGCTGGACCGTCTCGGCGCTGATCCTGACTTCATGACCAAGATTTTCTTCTCGGACGAAGCCACTTTCCATTTGTCAGGCAAGGTAAAACCGGCATAATGTGCGGATCTGGGGATCGGAGAATCCTCACGCTATTCCAAAGAGCATGTTCGTGATAGGTCCGAAAGATGAATGTTTGGTGGCAGTTTGTCACATAATAAGGTCATGGACCGTTTTTTCTTCGCCGAGAGAAACTGTTCGTGGTACCACATATCTTGACATGCTGGAGCAGTTCTTCTTTCCACAAATTGAACAACTGCAGCCTAAACATCGTTTTCCAGCAAGATGGTGCTCCTCCCCACTGGTCCAATGAAGTTCGTACGACTTTGGACAACATTTTCCCCTGGCCGTTGGATTGGTAGGGGAGGACCAATCGCGTGGCCCCCGAGATCTCCCGATTTAACACCACTGGATTTCTTTCTCTGGGGCTATGTCAAAGATAAAGTTTACACCACCCCAGTCAAAGACCTTCGTGATCTTCGTGAGCGCATCATAGAGGCTATTGAGAACATTCCAAGAAGACATACTCCAACGTACTTGGCAAGAAATTGTTCATCGCTTTGATATCGTCACAGTGACTGCTGGGGCTCATATAGAGATGTGGTGATCTGGATATCAAAAACTTGGTGAGTTTTTCCTGTAATATGAACGTTGTTTTTAAGTTTCTATCTTCAACCGTTTTGCCAGTAACAAGCAATTGAAATTAGGTCCATTCGAGCGGTCCACCCTGTAAATTAATTAAAGGAAACAGCTTATATATATATATATATATATATATATAGAAACTGAATAACGATTGTAATGTCTCATTACTTTGTTTACAAAATACATGGCATAATAAAATTATTTATTTCCATTACTAATACAAAATGCGTTCTGATTACCTTTTAAAATAAGTTTAATATCTAATTTCATTCTACCCAGTAATGTCTGAATTGACTCGCATTCGTCTATCCCTCCCTCAATCGCATTTCTCTGGGAGAGATGGTTTGTGGTTTAGTGGAGAGGAGCTTATGTTTCCCGTGCATGAGGTTGCCTGTTCAATCCTGCTGTTATGCTTTTTTTTCTCTCTCTCGTCCTTATTTCATTAATTTCTTTCTTCTGTTTGTTTTCATTTCTTTTGCTTTGCTTTATTTTCAGTATTTACCCACACTACTTATTTACACAAAATTGCTTTCCACTGCACGACACAGCAATGAAATAGAATGCCGATTTAGTTTTTCTCAATATCGTTTGTAGACTTGTGAACTCAAAATAGCTGATCTCTAATCATGCTCAGTGGCTTTCGTTCTGAGACTTGAAAATTGTCTGTGTGCCATCAATTATTTCAAAGGCTGTACATAAAAATAAGGACAAAATTCTGGAAGTTATTTTTCACAAAATGGAGGGAAAGGGGAAAACAAATAGAGGCAGTGAATTCTGGGGACAGTGACGAGTGTGTTTAAAAGTGGTTTAATCTTGTGATGAAATGTTGCATTAAAGCTTAATAAATGTTCATATTACATATTTTAAGCTTTAAGTGAAATTGAAGTTTTTTGTCTATAATTAAACTAAACAAACCAAGCAAACTTTTTAAGTGACAACATGGAAATAGGCCTATAGTGTATTACAGTACGTAATATGGCTAGAGATATGATCCTCCACTTCTATGATCGAATACATTGTAGATGTGAGGATACCAGTTGTTGTGGTAGAAGAAAGGGCCTTTTAAGCCTGTCAGACACAGTTTAACCTTATTGGTTTGTTTTACTGGTGTATTTTAGTTGTGTTTTTATTTCAATATGAGAAATTCTTTCATCCTTATGCTGTAAATGGTATAGTATGGGTATTTATTGTATGGAGTATTCTATTGAAAAAAAAGCCTATTTTCAATCAAAAAAATTGTAAGCTGGTTAATTTAAAATATCAGACTAATTCAAAATTTTTAGAATTCCCTTGAGGTTCAAATTAAAAAGGGTCCACTGTATAAGAAATATTTAATCTTAGGTAATTGAAACACTATATATGAAGGGCTCGGCTGTAAAAACATGGTAACTGAACAAATTCTTGAAAATTGAGTTGTAGCATATCAACTGTAATATGTGACCTCTTGAAGCATTGGTGCACATAGTTTTACATCCATCAATAGATAAGCAGATGTATTGTCACGGTATATAAAACTACATTCACCAAATGCTTTCAGGAGGTCACATATCACAGTTTATATGCATCAACTCAATTTTCAAGAATTTGTTAGTTACCATGTTTTACAGCTGAGCCCTTCATATTACAAATCAAGTAAATTAATATTAAGCAGCTGACACTATTACTATGATCGAAATAAGTAAATTAAATATACACAGTTAATCTATTAACATGTTGATTTTTTTTCCCCCCAAGACAATTTTGGCTCTAATCATATCTGCTCCTCTAAATGCTAAAATAATGTTTTGTAACTGAAATATTAAATTAAATTTGAGTTGTATTTTGACTCACCTCATATTTCTTGACTTTTATGCAGATTCGAGTGTCACAGAATTTGTGACATTTATCGATGCAACACCACAAATCACAATTACCGCCCCTGTGGTTGTGTCTCTTGTAAATTGACTTCTGTGCACTCTTGTTGGTCTGACCAATGAATTTCCAAATCAATCCCCTCTCATTTTCACCCGGGTTATTTCAAAATTCATAGTTTTCTTTTTATTTCTTGCATATGTAAAATGTTCTCCCCAAATTGTCAGCTCCTTTGAATTTTCCAACTGTTTAAGTAATTTTGCTTTTGGTTTCAATTCTGTGTTTTCTCTGACCAAGCATGTGCAGCTATTGCAGATTTTATAGTTCTCCATTCTTAATATTTCTAAGGTGTGTCCTTCAATTTGTATTTGAATTCCTTTTTGTTTTCCCTATGTATATGTTTTCACAATCTTTACATTCAATATGATAATTCCTGATTTGTTACCGTCTTCAATCTTTTCATTTTTGTTGGTTTTGATTAATTTATTCAAACTGTATTCATTTTTTGGTGCTAATTTAATGTTTAAATTTGTTGAAATTTTTTTTAAACTTGTTTAATACTAAAGGGTGGCATGTATTTTTTTTAATTTTTTTACCAATTTCTTTATCTGTCTGAAGAGTACTTTCATTTTTTTTACTTTTGTTTTTTGAATTTATTTGTTTTCTTGTGAAATCATCTTTTCTTGAAGGCCATTATCTTTTGTAATTTTTATGTGTTTTTTCTTTCTTCAAATTTTCTTTGCTCATGGGAATGTTCACAACTAGTTCTATGTGTTTTAAACCATTAAATATTGCTTGTTATGCGCAATATGGGTTTAATCCCATAGCTTTAATACAATTATCAATTGTGCGTTTCTTTTCTGTAGATTCCAAAATTCTATTTTTCTTTTTTCTTCATTTCTTATCAATTTTAGGTCTAAAAATGGTATTTCTTGGTTATTTGCCACTTCCATAGTAGATTTAATTGTTTTATTGTGATTATTTTAACAGTTTTACTGTCATCTTTGAATTGTTTTTGTTTTAGTATTGCTATGATAAAGTCCACATATCCACCTCCAAAAATTTAAAAATCAATGGGTATGCTTCGGTTACCTACATTCAAAGTTACCCATCAACATATTCGCTAAAAATGGTGATAATGGATTTCCCATTGCAAGTCCAGATCTTTGTCTACAGTATTTTCCTCTGAAAGTGAAGAATATTTGATCTAAGCATCCATCATCATCATAATTGGCTCGACAGCCCCATGTGGGCCTTGGCTGCCTTCAGAAACCTTTGCCAGACTTCCCTGTTCTGCGCTTCATTCTTCCAGTTTTTTATTTTTAAAATTTTAATGTCTTGAATTATACCATCCTCCCATCTTAATTTAGGTCTTCCAACTTTTCTGGCCAATAGTGGTTGTTCATTGTAAATTCTTTTTGTAATCCTTTGTGTTTGTTCCATGCGAATAATGTGTCCAGGCCCATGCCAATCTATTAACTTTAACAAAATTCAAAATATCTGGCTGATTGTACAATTTATACAATTCATTATTGTATCTCTTTCTCCATGCATTATTTTCTTTCAACGGCACCAAAAATGGATCTCAGTATCTTCCTTTCAAAACGCCCTAATAATTCCTCATCAGTATTTCAACATGGTCCAAGTTTTCTGATGCATAAGTTTACAACTGGTCTAAGGAGAACTTTATACATGAGTATTTTTTGTCCTTCTAGATATAAACTGAGATCTAAAACATTGTCCTGAGTCCAAAAAAACACTTGTTTGCAGCCATGATCTGTAGATGTATTTCAGCCGAATTGTCATTTCTACAATTTACTTCAGATCCTAGATAAATAAAGCTATGAACCAGTTCAATTTATATGTGCCAACTTCCAAAACTAGATGGGCACGCTTCACATTTACCTTTAATCACAGGCATATATTTTGTCTTGGCCTGGTTAATTTTAAGATTCATTCTTTTTGCTGCCTTCTCTAGGCTAATAAATGCATCCTTCATGGCTAATTGACTTCTTCCTATTATATCTATATCGTCGGCATATGCAAGAATTTGCACAGATTTATGAAAGATGTTCCCCTTATATTAAGACCTGCGTCTCTTACCACTTTTTCAAGGGCAATATTAAAAAGTAGACATGCAAGAGAATCTCCTTGTCGTACTCCATTTTTTGTATCAATAGGCTCAGTTAATGCATTATTGATCTAAGCATCCATCCATAGTAATTCTGCCTGAAGGCAGGTCCTTCACTGCAATCATAGCATTTTCATGCTATGCTTGCAGCTTTACTAGGGAATTGTGTAGGTGTGGTAGCTTCCCGTTGCTTTCCACACCGGTGAAGGATGACAATGATGATGATGATAATGATAAGGATGATATGGCCATAAGATTTCGGGGACCGTTTGGCCTTAAAGTTTTCCTGACATTTGTCTTACAGGTGAGGAAAAACCCCGATAAAAACCGTCACCCAGAAAAACTGCCCCGACCGGGGATTCGAACCCGGGCCCGCTGCGTGACAAGGCAGCACACACTACCTCGAGACCACAGCGGTGGACTGATCTAAGCATAAATCTGGTTAATTTATGTCCTCTTAATCTTCGGCATGCCACTGGTAAAATTCTTTTGTCAGAGATTTTAAATGCACCTGCCGATGTGATTGGCTTTGCAAGTAGTTTAAGTATACTGTCTGGCAGGTAATGGACAGAAACATCAGAGCCGATTAATCAGCTCATGGCACCTAAAGGGTTAAATGCTATCATCATCTATCTTGTTTTCTTTCAGCCATTTTTCCAAAATTTCCAAAGTTTTGTCAGTCAGGATGTTTCTGAACAATGATGTGACGTCAAATGAGACCAATCTTTCTGTCGGTTCAATTTCCATATTTTCTAATTTTTCTATTAAACTGGTAAGAACTTTCCACAGCTAAATTTTCAAATTTGTTCAGTCCTTTGAATTTTAATGCTAACCATTTAGCTATATTGTATGTCGGTGAGTTAGTTAACATTGTTGATATTGATCTCATTTTCTTTCCATTTTTATGGATTTTAGGAAGGCCATGAATGTTGTGGTTTCTGGGATTTGATATTTTCAACTTGAACTTATCCTTTTCTGACAATTTCTTTTAAATTGTATTCTACTTGTATTCAAAATACAACTCAAATTTAATTAAAATAAACCTCATAGTGTTATTTCCGACCTACATAATTTAATGAACTATTCAAGTTAAAATCTACTTATATTGTTGCCATGCACAAATTTCCAGAAATTATATATTAAAACTAAGTTGTCAGCAAGGAGAAATGTATCTAAATCCTTTTAGTGCCTGCCAATAATTTGGTTTAATTTTTAGAAGCCATAGCTGAACTATTTTATGGTTCCCTCCTGGAGAACAAAATTTGTAGAGACGTGAATAATCTTAAATTCTATGTAAAAATCATAAATAAAAGCAGCGAACAATAATTCCAGTTACCAGTTAATTCACTAAAATGAACTATGATGTCAGTACAGTAGTATTGCATGACCTGATTTAACAATACTTTTCATAATTCAATTCTAGTGGTATCACAATTCAAATTGGGCCATCAAAGGCTAAACAAACAGTTCAGAGACCATTAGTTATAGGCAGCCTGATAATTTAGGACACAGTAACATTTTGCTTCCCTTGCTAAATGAAGCTATACTAATATACAGGGTGGAACCGCTCGAATGGACCTAATTTCAAGTGCTTGTTACTGGCAAACGGTTGAAGATAGAAAACTTAAAAACCACGTTCATAGTACAGAAAAACACACCAAGTTTCAATCCTGTCGGGATAAATGGCACAAAGATACGTTTCTCGTTCTTAGATTTAATTGTTTGTAAAAAATGGCGACTCCGCAGATGAAAGCGCAAGCTGTTTTGTGGGTATGCGGAGTTTAAATCAATCAATAGAGTTCAAAGGGAGTTCCGGCGTGTGTTTAAAACCGTGATGCGCCAACTGCTAGAAGCAAAAAGAAGTGGCGTGATACATTATTAGCTACAGGATCTTGTTGAAGAAGCATGGTGGTGGTCGCAGAGCATCCGATGAAATGGTAGCAAATGTTCAAGCCGCATTTGAGCGAAGCCCCCGGAAGTCATTAAGAAGAGCTTCGCGGGAACTTCAAATAACAAAAGCGACATTACAACGGATTGGCCAAAAACGCCTCAAACTGCAAGCATATAAAGTGCAGTTAGTGCAACGTCTGCAGCCGAATGACATGCCGAAACGAGTGAGGGAATTCGCCAATACGATGGCTGGACAGTACTCGGCGCTGATCCTGACGTCATGACCAAGGAATTTTCTTCTCGGACGAAGCCACTTTCCATTTGTCAGGCAAGGGTAAACCGGCATAAATGCGGATCTGGGAATCGGAGAATCCTCACGCTATTCAAGAGCATGTTCGTGATAGTCCGAAGATGAATGTTTGGTGCAGTTTGTCACATAATAAGGTCATTGGACCGTTTTCTTCGACCGAGAAAAAAAAATGAGTCAAAACGTTCGTTGGTACCACATATCTTGACAGCTGGAGCAGTTCCTTCTTTCACAAATGTGAACAACTGCAGCCTAACATTCTTTTCCAGTCAAAGAGGTGCTCTTCCCCACTGGTCCAATGAAGTTCGTACGACTTTGGAAACATGTTCCCCTGGCCGTTGGATTGTAGGGAGGACCAATCGCGTGGCCCCGAGATCTCCCGATTTAACACCAATGGATTTCTTTCTCGGGGCTATGTCAAAGATAAAGTTAACACCACCCCAGTCCAAAGACCTTCGTGATCTTCGTGAGCGCATCATAGAGGCGATTGAAAACATTCCAGAAGACATAATCCAACGTACTTGGCAAGAAAAGTGTTCATCGCTTTGATATCGTCACAGGGACTGCTGGGGCTCATATAGAGATGTGGTGATCTGGATACAAAAACTTGGTGAGTTTTTAATGTAATATGAACGTTGTTTTAAGTTACTATCTCAACCCGTTTGCCAGAGTAACAAGCAATGAAATAAGGTTCCATTCGAAGCGGTCCCACCCTGTTATAGTATATTAAAATATAAATAATTTGAGGATGTGCATTAATGTAGAGAATAACTGGAAATTCCCTAGACTAGAATGTCATCAATATATGAAGTCAAGTCTGCTTACTAAGATATTTGTTAGAATTTTGAACGAAGTTGATAGTTGTTTGCAATCAGTTTTATCTACTTTCTTATATATAAATTGGTACGATAATCTGATCTTTCCATTCATCTGGAAGAGCTTCATTTTCCCAAATCATATTAAGCAACAGTGTATCTTGTCCCATGTAATTTTTCTACCCCCGATTTAATCAGTTCTAGCTGGGATGTCACTGAACCTGATGCTATATACATCGTCCAAGTTTTCTATCGCCATTACAACCTCTAATACACTTGGGTCTGCGACTAGCATTGCTGCTGTCTGTAAATTACCTCTTCAATATCCTGTTCTGTATGTACACATTAATAGCTGATTAAAGTAACTTTTCCATCCTATTTTAATATACTCTTGGAATCTGCAATCATATCCCCATTCTCATTCTTAATGAAGTTTGTCATAGCCTGAAACCCTTTCTTTTCTATCCTAATTCCCTGATAGTAATTCTCTAATGTTCCCATTTTTGGCATCTCATTTCAAGATCTTAATCTTCTCTCTCAAATATTCTCCTCGTTGTCCTCATTTAGTGGCAAGAATACCAAATCCAAAATTGCTAATAGATTGAGGTACTGAACCTTCAGATGACAATGTGGCAAGGAAGAAGGAAGAAATGATATAAATAAGGAATGAGGCTATAAGAGATAGGCATACTATTAAATTGTCAGTGTCAGAAAGCATTGGTTATTTAAAAAAAAAAAGACAAAACAAGAAATGGTTTGATGAGGAATGTGCCAACATTGTAAAGAAACCAGCAAAAATGAAATGGTTCACGAGCCAAATGAGGTAAATTTAGAGCAATTGGTAGTATTAGACAAGAAACCTCCAGGTCACTTGTATTTCTACAAGATTCAGTTAATAGTGATTTTTAAAGTGTTTTCCTATCTTGTGTACCAACTTCGACCTTGAGAAGAGAATCCAGCTCTACCGAAAATCAAACCCAACGTGAACCAGTAATTCTTTTTGTGACACTAATCCTTCAAAATGTTACTACAACATTGGGCATGAAGAGAGTTAGCTGCTTCAAAACATCGCCACAATATGGGAAAAGAATTACTTCTTCAATATTGTCACCACAATGAGGGGCATAATGAAGATCTGACTAAAATACTTCTTCATACTTGCTAATAAATTTCTTCAACATTCAATGTATGGATGAGAAAGCAAGTGGGCATTGAACATTTATATTAAATAAAAAATTATTTTTTAAACCACTGATTTATCTCATAGTTAATTTTAAAAAGCTAATGATACTCAGAAACTGTTGATAACTGTTACAGATTCAGTTAAGGTTAGAGATGGGGGTGTACTCCAAGTATCTGGATACTGCCAACTTATGTACATTAATCTAGTTTAAAACATGACAACTGAACATAAACAGCATTGTGAGGAATTGTGGGTAGCTATAATAAGTAGCAGCTGCAGGTTGAAAATCAACCATAACTGCTAGGAGACCAAATATCCTGACGTGTCACCCCTATACTGCTGGATGATAATCCACCCATGTGAGACCAGCAGGCAGCTAGTAGGCAAAAGAACTTCTACACCTGGTCATATCATGGAGAGAAAGAAATTAAACATAAACGAAGGAAAGCCTTTAAATACTGGCAAAAAAAATGTAATACTTAATATATATTGTCTACCCCTGTGGTCTCAAGAAAGTGTGCTGCCTTGTTATGTAGCAGGCCCAAATTCTATTCTCGGTTGAGAAAAGTTTCCTGGGTGAGGTTTTTTCTCATTTGTAAGACAAATGTCAGGAAACTTTAAGGCCCAAACAGTCCCCAAACATCATCTGGCCAATATTAGCACCATTATCAGGGCCATTCTATGAAACGCTGGAGAGAAAAATTTTCTATGGGATCGTAACAGGCCTTGGCCTAATACTTGGAAGGAAGAAGAAGAAGACCTCATTACATTAAGTTAGGATTAAAGTCTCTCCGGCACATCATTACCATCATCATCACCCATCATATTGGGGCAGCGTAACTCCACATTCCAGGCACCCCAATCTGCACATTTTGCTGTTTATGATATGTTTTGATATCTACTTTATCCTTTACTATAAAAAAAAGGAGTATGGAGTTGCATATTAACAAGAATGCATGGATCGTAAAGAAAAAAGATGATGTCATCAAAATCCATATGTTAACATCAAGAGTACGTAGATTGCATGCATTTTTCTTCATTATTTATTATTTATATTTAGTAATATTTTCTTTTGTTTTACATATAAATTATTTATATCTTGTCTAAATAAAATCTACAGTTAACCAAAAACCTCAACCCAGTCAGTCCTCTGACAATAATAAAGATGCTGGAGGATTCTTGTAATGATGATCACCTCAATTATTTCAAGAAAAAAAACACAATTTAAGTGTTATAAGAATGTAAATTATTACCTGAGGAATGTAAATATTTTTTTTCAAAAGTAATCCTAAAAATGCCTTAAAATTGAATAAGAAGTTAATGTAAATGTAACCTAAAAATTGCCATATCATCTTTGGAATATTTCTGGTTACTACTGATGAAACAAAATAGCCAACTTATGACTAACATGCTAAATATAAAAAAAATTAAGATACAATGCACATCTCTTCTGTTCACCATCATCATCAAAATAAACAAGGACTGACTGACCCCTTCAAAGGCCTGTTCCAAGACTCAAAAAGATTGATCTAGAAAATCTCCCAAATGTAATTTGATATATGTCTCCTCCACTGTTCTCTGTATTGTGAGATATCTTCCGAGCGATAGTGAGGTTTTTAATTTCCGAGATTATGTAAAACACTTCACAATCGTGCATAGCAAATTATTTCTTGTGCAATGGTTTTTCAAAATAATAAATAATAGTAAAATAATAACAACTTCGTTGAAAATATTTGTGTTCATTATGAACAATTGACTAACGTTAACAGTGTGGGCAATTATTAAAATTCATCGGAGAACATTTTTTTAAACAATTCACCTCATAGGAATCATGTTTCCATGATACTGCGGTTTCAAACACAGTCATGTTCATCCTCAGCCATAACTCCAACTGTTATGATGAGTCGGAGTTATGGCTGAGGATAAACACGATTGTGTTTGAAACCACGGTATCATGGAAGCATGAATCCTATGAGGTGAGTTGTTTAAACAAAATGTTCTGTGAAGAATTTTAATGATTATACCTCATAATGTTTACTTCCCAACATTAATTTAATATAGTGTGGGCAATGTTTATTAATTGAAACAGGAGGCCATGAGACCAATTTAGTGATAAAATGGCAGCAAGTACGAATTTATTGTTTTACATTGTTTCAAATCAAGTTCAGATCATTTAAAATGCAGTGAATTGTTTTGTATAATATATATTAACACTACCTTTTGGATACTTTTTGTATATACATTGTATGTAGTGTACATAGGGGGCAGTGGTTTTAATTCCCACACCCATGTTGTAATATGTAATATTTAAGTATAGTCCAACCGCTGTGGTCTCGGAGTAGCGTGCTGCCTTGTCACGCAGCGGGCCCGGGTTCGATCCCCGGTCAGGACAGTTTTTCTGGGTGAAGTTTTTATCGGGGGTTTTTCCTCACCTGTAAGACAAATGTCAGGAAAACTTTAAGGCCCAAACGATCCCCGAAATCATATGGCCATCGCAATCATCATCATTCATATTCATCTAGGTTAAGCTAAGCATTAGGGACTCTCCTGGTGCACCATTATCATCATCACCAATCATATCATCGGGGCAACGTAACCCTGCCTCCCAGCAGCCCCAACCTCAGAAGTGGGTTACAAGTATGCCATGCCAGGAGAGAAACCAGGAATGTCGAAAGACAAACCTGGGGCATTTAAAAAAAAAAATATAGTACAGTTATTTTTATTACAGTATAGTTATTTAGGTTGGCAACCCCAAAATGTAGGAAGTTGAACTTTCAATCATGGTCGCCATTGCGTAAGTACGACAAAAATGCACTATTGCACAAAAATAATTAATTTAATATTTACCAAATGTAAAGATATGTATTCCGATCTTACTTCTGGGCGATTTCTAAGCTGGCTGTTATAGTTATAAATAGCATATCTTTACTGTTAAATCTCTTTGGACTTGGGAAAAATCAATAACAAATGATTGTATGAGAAATAACTATTAACAATAATGCAGATTTCATTATACCAACATTTAATAATTTTTTTAGAACAATAGAACTAATCTTTTTTTTTATAATTTTTCAAGTTGTTTTCTTTTGGCATTTCTTGCTGTATCATATCAATCGTACATTGTTGAATCGATATCGTTGTCAAAGAAGTTAATTTGGGAGATATCTCTCATTACGAACCGGAAGAGGCAAGATTATCAACAGGAAGAGGCATGATTATCAACAGGAAGAGGCACAATTATCGGTCTATGGGTTAAGTAGTCTGAGTAATCTCATCTGTTGTATTTCCAATCTCCTTTCATCTTTCTTTCTGAGAGTCCAGGTTTCTGATCCAAACATTAGTGCAGATGTTAGCTTTATTATATAAATCTCAGCTGGATGTCTCATCATATTTTTCTTTTCTAAAATGACTCTTCATCTCTTAGGTTTGCAGTTATTATTACCATAAAACTTGAGCTAATTATTGTAATGTAAAGTAAATATACCTAAATCAACCCAAAACATAATGCAACCTATCCAAATTTATTGAAACAAAGGGAATGTAATGTGTCTAACAAATTTGCCATCTACAAGAAATGTGAGTGAATATTTTGTTATAGCAGAAACATGCTGGCAATATATGGTTAACTAATGATATGATTTAGTAATTAGTCAACCATTTCCAGATTCATAGATGATCGTCATCACTAGTTGAGCCAAAGCTGGGGATCTACCATATAAGCTATGCATATGACATGATAGGCCTATATATTACTTCTTGTAAATTCAAATTTTCCTCTGAATTATTTTAGTCTTGCAACAATAACCTCAGCAATTGCGTACAAATGGGTACATATGCAGGTACCAACGGGCCACAGGTTATAAAGTATTTTGATTTTTAATGATTATTTCCACTGTATCTTCAATTACATCAAATGCAGATGTGCTTTTGTATTGTGAAATCTACGACAAAAGTTTGTTCTATATCTGGCGATTGGCACGAAAAAAACCCCAAAATAATTTTATAAGAGTCCAAAAAATGCAAAAATTACTGTTGTAGAATTTAGTTACCAACCTAACATATATTATATACATAGTTTTCTTACAAACTAACTAAACTAAACACCATAGTGCAACAGGCCTAGAAGGCCCTTGGCCTACCAACTGGCTGCTCGCCTAAATCCATGTGTTAATCACAATCATCCAGCCAGTGTAGGGGTGATATGTGGTCAGCATGTGGGGTCCCTCAGCTGTTATAGCTGATTTTCTCGACCTGGAGCTGCTACTTATTGTAGCTACCCAAATGCCTCACGATACTGGTGGGCACCAGTCCTGTACTGCCAAAATTCTTGGTGTGAAAAAAGTATGAGAAATAGGTAAGAATTAAATAGAAATTCATGTAAATCTAACCTAAAAAACCATGATATAACAATATGGCTGTTCCAGAAGTTAGATCAGAATAATGGGAAAACAGAATTGCCAACCCAATGAATTTGTAACACTGGCCCAATCATGGTGCCACATTATGAAGAACAACAAATATTAAAAAAAGACCAAAAAAAAATCATAACTCTAAGTGAATATGGCTAACCTAACTCCCAAATTTCAATCTAACTACCCAAATGTACCGGAACATATGAAAATTACTGTCCTTTTTTTTTAATGATATTTAAGTTAGATTTCATGTGAAATTCTAATTAATTTTTCCCTATTTCTCATACTTTTTTCTTCCCCACATATAATATAATAATATATAATTATATATAATATTATATATATATATATATATATATATATACACATAGAACAATAACAATAATGTTTTATTTTATTCTGGCAGAGTTAAGGCCATAAGGCCTTCTCTTCCACTCAACCAGCACAAATACAAATAAATATTTGACAAATATAGATATACACTATACTAATTATAAACAGTTAAAAATATATTAAATGTAGCAATGTAAATTTCATGTACAAACAACATTTATTACAATAATAACAATAATAATACTTATGGTGAATAATAATAATAATTATAATGATGATGATGACGATAATGATAATAATAATAATAATAATAATAATATAAATGTGATAAATTATATGAGAAAAACACCATATTATATATGTACACACACCCACTAAAACACAGTTCATTAACTAAATAGTACCATGGTAATTTTGTACGTGTTTTGGTGTTGTACCAAAACGTAACGAAAGTATGTTTCATAACTTCTTATACTTCTAAACACTTCTTGAAAATAAGAAAATCAATCAGTACAGATAGATGCAAATTTCCACATATTTCACTATCTAGTACAATAAGTAAACTTTTAAAAACAATTCCTCAAAGGGGGACACATTATCACCACTCCAAAACATGTCCTTTCCACCTCAACTACATCAGAAATTATGAAAAAATAATATTTACATAATATGCAAAAATAAAATGCTCTACAGGTACTAGGTAATAATGAAATCTATCGTTAGATGTTGAGTAAAAAAAAAAAGGTTGGTACTAAAAACATACATATGCCATTTAATCTTCTTCAGCATTCGAGATAGTTTATAACCAGTGGTCCTTTACAGCAAGCAGTAGGCTGCATTTCCCACAATATCCCTATATCCTACACTGTTCAGTTTCATGAGTGTTTGAACACATTTGAGCATATAGACTGGTATAATGTTAACATTGATATGTTAACTTTAGGTTAAGTCACTAAATTAGCTTTCTTTAATACATATTACAAAAATTACCTTAAGTTACGGATCCTCTACTCGTAGACTTGAGGTATGAAAACAATTTAAGTCGGCAATCCTGATTCTAACCATACATCATACCTAAATCCTATTTTTACACAAATCATTGTTTACATCATGTCTTTTGTGTTCTTTTATCTAGCTTCTAATTTTTTTGTTATTTTTTTAAACAACATAACACATTCCTCAGATCGCTAATCGCATTCAATAACAGTAATTACCCTGTGTTTTGCTGTTTTTATTTTAAAATTACAATAATACCCCTTTCTGCACTACAATCTCTATTAAGTCTAATACATTACATTATTCTTGGTCTCACGTCTTATAATTAATGATTACCAATCAGTAAAACAAACAATAAAATAAATGACGAGTTTACTGGCAGATTCTTTCATTTATCTCAAATTCTTCATAAATTAATTAAATAGAATCAGATATATTATTTTTAGTCTGGACATCTTACCTCAATATTAATGTTGATTTGTTCTTGGACATGTTTCAAAACAATTCTGTTAACCTTATACCAGTCTGGAAAAGCTGACGATAAAACAGAATTGTTTTGAAACATGTCCAAGAACAAATCAACATTAATATTGAGGTAATAATATAATTAAAAATACCCTCAAAATATAACTTCCTAAAATTAAATATTAAGAATCAGATATATTCACTTGGTACAATATTTCATTTCAAATCCTGTAACTATGAGAAATAAATAGCATGTTAGGAAAAACTAGAATACCTCGTTCAATTTATTTGAGTTCTACAGAACAGCAAAAGCGCATGCGCCGATGTTTATGGAATTTGTCGCTAGATGAAACCACATAAGGTATATGTGAAATCAGTATGACCAAGCTTCGCAATAAATTTCCCAAACATGTTTATAAGAAATGAATGTACACTAACCTGACCTTTCATAACCTAACAATAGTTATTTAGACGACTAGTTGCAAAAGCAGATGTTCAAGTATGAAATGCTCAAGATAGAACACAAGCAAAGCGATTTACTAAACCTATTTTTGTAATGTGTTGTGTACAATTTTTTTTCTATGTTCAGAGTATTTTAGTATGTCTTATATTTAGTATATTTAATGAAATTTATTTATTGCTCAAACAATATGTTTAGAGAAAGAGTAATGTGGACTTTCGAAAGAAAAAAAAAGACAAATTACCAAACATTGTTGTAATGTGGGTTATGGGAGGAAAAAAAAAAGACACGACAAATCAACAAACATTGTTGTTATATATATATATATATCAATCATGTCCCGCGCCGTAGCCGAGCGGTTAAGGTAGGAAGCCTTGGCGCAGAGCTACGGGACTTGCGCTGGTTCGAGTCTCCATGGGGGAAGGAATTTTCTCATGGTATTTCGGCCAGTATGGGACCGGTGCCCACCCAGCATCGTGGTGCAATTGGGTAGCTACAATAAGTAGCGGCTCCAGGTTGAGGAACCAGCTATAACGGCTGGGGGACTCGACATGCTAACCACATGTCACCCCTACACTGGCTGTGATTGACACATGTGGATGTGAAGGGCCAGCAGCCGGCTGGTAAAAGGGCAACCGCTGAAAAGTGGAAAGACCCTCAATCGAATCGAATATCAATCATCATTAAAGTGTATTTTACGTTTTTTCAACCAGTATTTTATGTTTTCATAGCATGTTTTGTGTTATGTTAGAATATAAAGTATAGGTTTTGTTGCCTAGTGACTAGCATCACTGAATTGTTATAATAGTAGATAAAATAAATTACATGCATATTATTCAATAAACTATAAACTAATCTGGTGTACACTAATTTGTGCCATTGGTACCTAACAAAATGAAATGAAGTGAACATCCATTTCTTAAAATATGTTTTGGAATTAATTGCAAATGTTGATCTTTCCAATTTCACTGATATGTCCTGCCAACTGGTGGCAATTTTATAAGCGTTGCATATGCGCACTATGATTCTGTGAAGAAAAAAATCATTAAGAGATAATTGTGACAATTTTTGTGCCTAGATAAATATTTTAAAATTGGGAAAAACAGTACTGTACCTTTCCCAATACATTTTCTAAGTCCTACATAATAACAGTGCGCATGCCCATGAGTTTATAGAGCTATCGCTAGATGGAACCACATATCTTTAAGTCCTACAGAAAGTTTATAGATGGCCAGCTCAGGTGGTATTACCAACCTCGAAATAAATACCCAAACGTTTATTAGAAATGGATGTACACTAACTTCTTCCTTCCTAATCTAACAAAATAAATTATATGCATATATTTACTGAAGTGTACACTAATACTAACCTATAAAAATAGTAATAGCCTAACAAAAATAGTGTAATTGGGTTCTTGGTGGTGGCAACATTAGAAGAGGAGGGGAAATGGCTAGTTAGTATCACAATATTTCTCATAAATAATAAAAATTGTAAAAGAATGTTGTCAGTAGTGTTGAAAAACATTAAAAATATTCTTCTTCTTCTTCTTCCTTCCAAGTATTAGGCCAAGGCCTGTTACGATCCTATAGAAAATTTTCCCGTATGGGAAATTCTCGTATAAGACTTGAAAGCATAATAATAGTCCCTTCGATTGGTTGTGGCCAAAGGAAGGCTAGACCAGTGATGGGCTACCATCTTATAGCCTCTGGTCAGGCTTTTCTGGAGAAGGAAAGAAAATAAAGGAAAGAAGAAATGGAAGAAGGAAAGACTCCCTAGCCCTCGGATGCCCTAATAGCGTCGGGGTCGAAAAAACAAGACTTAACCAAGAGAGGTTAGATAGTAAAGTTAAAAGAGTGCAAAACACAAGTAAGTGGAAGAAATGTTTTGCACAGCTTGGGCACCTTGTGGTCGCACAAAATGTTAGTAAAGACAGAAGAAGTACTTAGAGTAACAGTATTACAAGAACATACCATGGAAAATGAAGAGAATGGTATTGTACTGTACAGCCGAAAAGAATGAAGAACAACAGTAATACAAGAATATGTATGGAAAATCATAGAAGTATTCTAGAGGTTTAACCGCATGTTATTTTAATCTTATAATCAAAGAATATAAGATAACATAAAATAAATATTATAAAAATAAAAATAAAACCAATATTCAATATACACAATTTTTAGCCTACGACACAATAGGCTATTAATCTAAAAACCTAATACCATACTAATTTTCACATTTACTAACAAGTTTGTGTAATTTAAATTAGAATTAACCATTAATCTTTTTAAATGTTGCATAAATTGCAATATAGTGATTACATTTTTAAAAAACAGGGCTAGTCTATAGTTTACGACTCAATGTGCTATACCATACAAAATTCATGACATGTTGTACTATTTACTTTTACAGTTTCTACAAACATTTCTTAAGGCTACTATTTCAATATTTTCTAACATTCTTAACAGTATATTACGATGCGAGATTGGAAAGTGGTTTTTACAGAATTGAGGAAAAATGTTTAAAAACCAAGCGATAGCGAGGTTTTTAATTTCCGAGATTCTGTAAAACACTTTACAAACATGCACTGTACATTATTTTTGTGCGATGGTGTTTTCAAAATAATAAATAGTAAAATAATATTTTTGTTGGAAATATTTGCGTTCATTATAAACAATTGACTAACCTTAACAGTGTGAGCAATGTTTATTAGTTGAGAACAATTATTGATAACATGGCCGCAAGTACATATTTATTGTTTTATATTGTTTCAAATTGAGTTCAGTTCATTTAAAATGCAGTGATTTATTTCATATAATGTGTATTAACACTACCTTTTGGATATTTCTGTATATACATTGTACATAGTATAGAGTGCAGTGGTTTTACTTCCTGTACGCGAGTGTAAATGTAATATTACAGTATAGTTACTTAGGTTGGTAACCCCAAAATGTAGGAATTTGAACTTTCAATAATGGACGCCAGTACGACAACGCGCTATTGCGCAAAAAGATTTTTTTAAATTCATAATCTATGTATGTAAAATCTCTCAATCAGTTCTACAAAATCATAGTGTGCATGCATAACAATATGTTAACAGATGGCAGGATTATCTGTGCTACCGGTAAGACTAACCTCCACAATAAGAAATTGCAATACTCTTTTATTTTTATTTTATTAGATTAAGGATGGGTGTATTAGTGTACACCAAATTACTTTATAGTTTATTGAAATAACATGTACATGATTTACGAAATTACAAATTAATGAGCATTCACAAAAAGTTTGATTAACTCGACCAACAAATTTTTCTAAGTTCTACAGAATCATAGTGTGCACTTTAAAAGAAACTTTTGCTAGATGGTGGACATGTGTGAAATCAGTATGACCAACATTCGCAATAAAATCCCCCCTTTATCCTAATAAATAAATTACATGCATATTATCATTTAATGAAGTGTAAAGTAATCTGATGTACACTAACTTGTCCCATCGGAACCTAACAAAATTAAATGAGTGAACATCAATTTCTTAAAATATATTTTTGAATGTTAGTCATTCTGATTTCACAGATATCTCTGCCATCTAGCAGAAGTTTCTTTAAGTGTTTGCACATGCGCACAATGATTCTGCAGAACTTTGAAAAAAAAACTGAGGTAAATTGCAATACTTTGCTTAAGTAGATAAATATTTATAATTGTAAAAAATGTTATAAATATTTAATTAGTATGAAATGTCAGTATTGATAGAACAAGTATGTAGATCAACAATATTACAAGAATGTAGTGTAAAAAAATCATAGGTCAAGGTATTTTAAACTTCAGCCTACATAGGGTTACATTGGCTGAGGTCTACAATTGTCGATCACGATTTTCCATACAAAATTCTTATGTCACTATTGCACTACACACTTTTTTACCATTTGTAATAACGTTTCGTATATTTTTAAAATTTTGGAACGATTCTATAAACATTCCTTACGATTTTTAAATATTCATATAATTACGTGAATGTTGTGAATTGAGATGCACAAATGCTTAATGTGACTTCTGCTAGATGGCTCTTCAATCGGTCTTACCAACATTTACAATTAATTCCAAATCATATTTCAAGAAACAACTTCATTTTGTTAGATTCCGATGGGACAAATTAGTGTATGTAAGATTAGTTTAGTTTATAGTTTATTAAATAATATGCATGTAACTTTTGTTAGGTTAAGAAATGGGAAGTTAGTTACGTCCATTTTTTATAAATGTTCAGGAAAATTTTTTCTGACAGTTGGTGTCTCCAATTTTAGAGCCATCTAATGGAAGCTACATTAAGCATTACAGCAACTCGCGTATGTGCACTGTGATTCTGTAAAATTTAGAAGAATTCATGGAGTAAATGATCGACAAATAGTGGACTTTTTCCCATCCATTTTTTAAAAGCATGTTTGGGAATTTATTGCAATGGATGGTCATACCAATTGCAAAGATAGTCCTGCCATCTATGGAGCAAGTTCAAAACTCTTGTGCATGTGCATTACTATTCTACAGGACTTACAAAAATTCATGGTGATCCATAAACTGCAGTTTCTCCAAAAGTAGGTTTATTTTGATGGATATGCTACACTTAGCGTCGCAAGAAAATTCTTCTAAGTTCTATAGAATTGCAGTGCGCATGCGCTAGTGCTCCATGTAATCCCAGAAAGATAAATGCAACCTCCAGCAGTTGGCGGTATATGTATGTGAAATCAGTATGACCAACATTGACACAAAATTCCCAGAACTAGTCTAAAAATGTATAATTAACACGAAATGAACTAGTGGAAATATGATGTTATGTGGTATCCGTCCGATATTTTGAATTTTTTCATAGAATAACAGATATGAAGAGGTAATTTATTTTACGTATCAAATCACATTTAAAAAGCAAGGAACCTAAAAGCTAACCAAACCTAAATCAATTACTGTAACACAAATCAATTACTCTAACGTAGGTGAAATCCAGGGAACGTGGAATCACATTTAAAAAGCAAGGAACCTAAAAGCTAACCAAACCTAAATCAATTACTGTAACACAAATCAATTACTCTAACGTAGGTGAAATCCAGGGAACGTGGAAGTGATGTTGGCAACATCTGGAGTATTTTGGGTTGTTGATGGTGGCAACGTTGGAACAACATAGGAACAGGAGGCAAATAGCAGAAAGTAGCAAGGAAGAATGTAGGACGATCATGTTTTACGTAAATATATAAATATAAAAAAAAGATTGTTGCAACATTGGAAGATGTTTAAAATGTGTTGCAAAATGTTTTAAATGTGTTTAAAAGTGTTTAGTGCATCGTGGCATAAGAAATTAAATTAAAATTTTTTGCGACGTTTAGTATACAACACCCATTTTTAAGTTTTTATTTTTAAGTATTAGGGTTAAAATTTACTCTTGATTAAATATTATCGTTACATAGCTACAAACAGAAAGGTATGTTAACAATATTTTAAGCGGCTATTCTATGCCAGGATTTCAACTATACTCATTTTGGTTATCCCTCATTTTATTTCATTAGGTGAGCAAAATGGGCAGGTTAAGGTGAGAAAATGGGCAAGTTAGTGTACACCAGATTTGTTTACAATTTATCCATAAGGAAAAATTTGTTTTTCTGTTTGAATAGTGTCTAATGTAGGTGAACTCCTGTCATAATTAAATTAATTAAATTATTATTTTATACGTAATTAAAAATAAAAAACAACATTTAGGTCTATTATAAAACGGGGTAACTCCCATCAACTAAAAAAAAATATGAGTTGAATAACCTGTAATACTAAATCAAAATTTAAAATGTTACTCTACATTTAAAGTAATTATCTTCACAGTGAAAGTATATGTCGCTTATTAAAATTATTATAAAGGTTAGGATAATATGAAGCTAATCTTTATGATGTCACAGGTCGAAATGTAACCTAACATTAGTAAACAAATATGACTGGTATTGATTAATGTCGTCCAAGTTACTAGCGCATTGGTGCCATTTCATAAAACAACCACCTTAAGCAGATCTGAACAAAATCTTTTACCTGAATAAGTTGCCGGCATTCTGTATCAATTCCTCTACACATTCCCTTCAATCCTGCAATCCATTACTTTTCAAGGTCCTGATATATCAACGGCACCAAAACACGTCAAGTTTATAAAATTCAAGCGATGTTTCCCTTGCACTGTGTCTCACATAAAACACTTAAATCACCTAGATCAAAATCGGCAATTAAACCGAACAAACACTCGCTGACACTCGAGATTTTTATTAGATTTACAATAGCTGCACTTCAATGTTAGCCTGCTTCAATATGGCTGCTCGAAAGTCGGCTATTTTACCAAAGCTGCGAAGATTTGTTGACCCTGGACAGACGGTGCAGTAAAACGCCATCTTATTGGCTGCGAGAAAAAGAGACACTTTCTGATTGGTTCGAGCACTCACATTCCCAAGGTCGGCAGGCCAGAAGGGCGAAACATGCACCTGACAAAACTTCCTTTAGAAGGGAAAAATACGATTTAATTGTAAAAATAATTGTAATGATGCAATATATGAGATTATAAAATATCTAATAATACATAACAAATATAACAACTGAAAATAACCACATATTATATGTACCCCATGAAAGGAGCGGTACTCAAAGTTACTCCCGCTTAAATGTTTTCTCATAATGTGCTTCTAGTTTTTATCAAGATAACACCCTTCTCACTTTATTATCCTGTATATTTTATACTTTATATCGTATCAATAGGATGATAAAAAAACATTCCAAATGTCTTAGGAGTTCCATTAGAAACCACACTAAAGGAATTATAAAATAACATTTTCACTTTTTTTATTGGTACTAACTATAAGAGATACGTCGATCTTTTAATTATTCTCTTAAAATATCAAAACATTTACCAATGAAACCGTACTGCAGTACATCCTGCGGTAAGATGTTTTAAGCACAGGCGGCCTCGCGTGTCGTATTGGTTGCCTACAGTCGAGGCGCAACGTGATAGCGTGTAGATGTTTTTTTGCTCAGTGGCGGATGTTTTTAAATTCCTTATAATTTACAGAATTCTATTCAAAAAAACATTTAACATACTCCATTTTTAAAATGATTTGCCAAATATAAACGTAAACCATTGTAATGCGATCATTATAATTGAAAGGAACATAAGAAACTTCTTAAGACAAATTTTGGACACACTGATTTGATTGATGACGAAACTAATGTGTATAATATGTTGTGTAAGGGATATTCCTGATGATATTGTTTAATGTTTTAAGTGTTATTAATGTTTCGTGATATTCTTATACATATTAGTCACGATTTCAAGAGTAATAGTTATATTAAAGACATAAATTATCATCTTCCATTCTGTAACTATAGGATGATATACGAATTTGTGAATCAATCTATATTATGCGAATGTAAGTTAGGCTAACCAGATATGTTCAATATATTGACAATATACAGAGTTTATAAGGGTTCCACACCCACATAGCAAGGCGCAGTCATGTGTATTCCAATTTCAAATGTCTAAAATTACGTCATCATCAATCGAAACTTCCCACACAAGTCGTAGGATATTAAATTTCACTAAAGCTTGGTGTAAAAGCAACTGCATATGAAATACGGCACAAAATTAAATTCCATCTTCATGGTCATCTGAATTTCACTGTAGCAGATATGTTTCACTCATACCTTTATCGGTTTTTGATGGATTGAAAGGCTCGTGTCTTCATTGGTATTTTCGAAGAAGCTAACTTAATCCGTGATATAATTAAATTAAGTTAAAACGAAAATAATTCTCTGCTGCATAAATAGTTAATCCACCAACACTGCATTAATACATAAAAATATATACGGTATTAATATTTATGTTCCTCGAAGATAGTGACGGGGAAAGAATGGAAAATAAAAGAGGGGCTGGAAACTTCTTGTAGGAAAACTAGAGGGATAGAGCACTCATAGGCCAAGAATGAGATGGGATAATAACATTAGCCGTGATTTGAGGTAAATAGATTATACCAGAGACGATTGCAAAATTAGCTCGGTATTAGAGATGTATGGAAAGATTAGGTCCGCCCAGCCATAAACCTACGGGTTCGACAGTGGGAGTGATTTAATTATATATATATATATATATATATATATATACACCGTGTTCTACTTATAAGTATAATAAAACAAACATAATTAATGACAAAATAAATAAATGTAATCTAATGTGTGGCACTATTAAAAGAACCCTTAAAAACACAAGAAAAAAAACAAAAATGAAATGTTATAAAGTAATGGCTGTTCCTGTATTGATGTATGGATCAGAATGTTGGACGATCACTAAAAGACAAGAACAAAGATTGGAAGCAGCTGAGATGAGATTTTTAAGAAATATAGCAGGATATACTCTTCTGGATAAGAAAAGGAATGAAGATATAAGAAAGGAACTAAATATTTTCAAACTTACAGACCGAGTAATTAAATATAGGAACGACTGGAAAGAACATATTGATAGAATGCCAGAAGAAAGATTTCCAAAATTATTGCTAAATTATAAACCACACGGAAGGAGAAATGTTGGACGTCCACACAGAAGGTGGTCTGAACAATTTTAACAATTCTAGTTTCATGAAACCGGAAGGAGCCAACAGGCTTAATCCCTGGATGATGATGATGATAATTTCAAAATTATGCATCCAAACTGGCTAAGGTTGGCAGTATTTGAAAGAGGAGGCTAGGGTGTTGCTGTTGCTAATTTATCACGCTTGTAAAAATTTTTCAAAGCTCTTTTCATGAGAACAGTCTCAATAGCGTCATTCCTTCGGAATTTGCTAAACAAAAGTACAAACATTTTTCCAAGATCTCCCTAAAATTTTGGACCAATGAGAGATGAATAGATATGTGAATGGAGAAGACTGCATAATAGTGAGCTATATGATCACAAATGTTCCAATATGTAATACATGACTCACACGTCACACATCAAGATGATAAGATGAAATGATCCCTGCAAGATGGATCGACAAATAATCACCGTACATCATATGGCCTATCAGATCACCAGACCTAACAACACATGAATTTTTCCTGTGGGAATTTGTTAAGGAGCATATCTTCACGACACCAGTACGTGATTTGACAGATTAGCAAGAAAAAAATATGTTTCTGTCAACAATGTAACACCACAGATGCTTCATAACACAGATCGAGTTTGAATAGCGGTTGGACATTCCCCGTGCCACTAATGGAAGCCAAGTTAAGCTTTTGTATCATAAAGTAAAATAACTCAGTTTTCACTCTTTGCAGCACCTATAGATTCGTATTAATTCACAAGTTATTTTATTTATTGTAAGTTAAAATTCTATATATTTAATGTTCTGAAAACAGGTCCTAATACTGTATTTATAGAGGAGGTAGTGTTTGACAAAACAAGAAAAAATTTATAATCATGGTTTATAAACTTAATATCTTCTGAGTTTTGGTCTTATTTTGTAAGAAGGATATCTTCTATCTGACCAACCTCATGGGCTAGTAGTCAGAGCTTTCAGACTACAGTTCATAGAGTTCCGGTTTCGATTCCCGGTCAACCAACAGGGACATTTTCTTAAAGAGAATTATTCCTGTGGTCGCCCATAGTCTGGATTTATATTAATTTTAGATTAAAGTACTCTTCTGGCGCTTCATTATTATTCATCACTTACTATGTCATCGAGGTAATGTAATCTGCGCCTTCCAAGCGCCCCAATTTAAGAATGGGTTACAATTCCGTCAATGTCAGGGGAGAATATCAGAAATACCATAAAGACAACCTGGTGGCATTGGTAAAAAAAAAATATTCTACGTATTCCGTGCACTTTAGCTAGAAACAAATGAGAAAACATTGTCACTACAGCGCAGCATAACTTATTTATATTTGTATCAAACAATAACTAAACAAAAATAAACATATGAATAGGCTTACCGGTAACCAATTTATTACGCTGAATACTTTAGTATTGCTCCATCAGATAACTCAGTTATTTTCGAATGGTATTGGGTTCCTGTGTGTGTGTGTGTGTGTGTGTGTGTGTGTGTGTGTGTGTGTGTGTGTGTGTGTGTGTGTGTGTGTGTGTATATATATATTATATTGCAGATTTTCGCGATTTTAGAACATTGGCTAAAATAGATCATGAAAAATCAAGAATCTACAGAGAAGCAATAGAGATTGAGAAAAGGCCACATTCCATGAACATCCGAGATGATGCCCAAAGATTACCATCTACATGGAAACTGCTCTCGCTGCCCACCATGTCATCCCCAGAACAGCGAAGAAGATATGAAGAAAACCACAGCTGGGCAACATGGAGTGTGGTCGACGCTTGGATGGGTATACGGCTTCCGAAACGGACCACACTTAAAACTGAAGGTGTTTAACTACATAAGAACTAAACCTTAGATAGGTGTACGTCTTCGGAAACGGACCACACTGAAAACTGAAGGCATTTAACTACATAAGAAGTAAACCTTGGATGGGTGTACGTTTTCGGAAACGTACCACAGCGAAAAAAATTCTATGTATTTTATTATATAAGACCTAAACCTGTAACTCGAACCTTTCCTTGATAATGGCATGTGGGATCATGCCGAAACGTCGGAATCAGTGGCCAGAGGCCGAACTTGAATCTAAGACGCGGAAAACCCAAGAAAACATTCATATATATATATATATATATATATATATGTGTGTGTGTGTGTGTGTGTGTGTGTGTGTTATATTGTAGATTTCTCGCGATATAAGTATGATTAAGAAAGGTTTCTTGGGTTTTCCGCGTCATGGATTCAAGGTTGGCCTCTGGCTAATGATTCCAACGTTTCGACATGATCCCACATGCCATTATCAAGGAATGATAGGTTCGAGTTATTGGTAGGTCTTATAGGCCCATACCATAGACAATGCTATCTGACATGCTATAGGACAGTGACTATCTATCTGTCTATATATAACGTGGATGTTCTCAAATGCGGCATTATTTAGGCGGCTGTGAGATGTCCTTTTGGGAGAATAGTGCTCCCGCGGGTTCCAAGGCATTACATTTTTGTCTCACTAATTTTGAAATGAGGTCCGAAGGTTTAGTTTATGTGTGAAAGATATGTTGAATATGTGGGGTTGGCATATACATATATTGGTTGGCAGGGAGCAGCTTGGGTGTGGAATGGTATGGGTTTGTGGTTTGGAATGTCTGAATTATTTTTGTGGCATGTAGATGGTAATCTTTGTTCATTCTATGAACACCTGAGATGATGTCCAAGGGTTAGCATTAGGCCTACATGAAAAACTGACCTCGCTGCCTACCATGTCATCCCCAAAACAATGCAGAAGATTTGAAGAATGCCACGATTGGTCAACCTTCGGATGGGTGTATAGCTTCCGAGACGGATCGCAACGAAAACGCAATACGATTGACTAACATTTAACGGCACATGGATTACTAGCCACTGTCCAATAGCATGTTATACCTTTTTTTAATTATATATTATATATATATATATATATATATAATCCCGCGTCGTAGCCGAGTGGTTAAGGCAAGAAGCCTTGCGCAGAGCTATGGGACTTGTGCGCTGGTTTGACTCCCCATGGGGGAAGGAATTTTCTCATGGAATTTCGACCTGTATGGGATCGATGCCCACTCAGCATCGTGAGGCATTTGGGTAGCTACAATACGTAGCGACACCAGGTTGAGAAACCTGTTATAACGGCTGGGGAACCCGACAAGCTGACACATGTCACCCCTACACTGGTTAGATGATTATCTACCCCTGTGATTAAAACATGTGGATGTGAGGCCAGCAGCCGGCTGGTAGGCCAAGGGCCTTCTAGGCCTGTCGTGCTTGTATCGTATATCACGAAATTAGCTAACATTAATAAAATCCCTACTTGTGTCCGGCGTAATGCCAAGTTGAGGGATGAGATGGGATGAAGCTCCTATTATTACAGATCTATGACATACGAGGATACCTGCTGACCAGATATTTGCTCCATCATAGGGGCAGATGGAATGGAACGAAATGGATGAATTGTATAAGTATGGAGAATTGATGAATACATTTTTTGACCGGGGAAAACGAGAAAAATGTGCCTTGGCTCCGATTCGTCCATCACGAACTTGACATGGAGACGCGAACTCGGATACAGAGGTGGGGGAGAGTGTCTAACTACTTGCGTGACGGAGCCACCTTATTCGCATTAAAAATGACTAATATAATATTACAATAATTCATGTTTTACTTTCAGTCCACCGCTGTGATCTTGGGGTGGCGTCCCTGCCCGAGATAGATGCCCGGTCGGGACTAGTTTCCTAGGTGATGTAAGACAAACGTCAGGAAATTGTCTCCGAACATCATCTGAGCAGCATAATCATCATTGTCATATTCGCCATGTTTAGTATGACTGGTGTGTTTCGTCTTAAATGTTCATATTGTCTCGGAGGAGGCACTGACGTTGAGCTGATGGAGGCCCTCCACGTCCCGTGAGGTCAAAAAAGTATGTGTGATTCATAGTTAAAATCCCTCTCCGACAGGTCGTATCGCTGTAAGGCCCGGGTGGCGTGTGGCACGTACAAGGCGATGCGTCGATGGAATGGAATGTTTTACTTTCTGTTTCATAAGAAAATCTAGAAATACACAATAATAAATATTACTGCAGCTTAAGCGAGGCGAGATGGCGAATAAAAAAAACATGATTGCACCCCTAGCTGTGGTATTAAACCTGATAGAGGGTGAAAACTCAGGTAAGGGCAGGTTGTCAGGAATCACCCTCCCTTACTTTCCTTTTCGTGTGTTCCCACGCAGGTAAAATCCTCCCCAGTAGCACCCGCATATGTCCCTTAAGAAAATTATTTTTTAAGATTCTTTACAAATTCTTACCTACATGTATCAAATAACCACAACAGGACATTTGAGAATAAAATAGAAATAAGCTAACAAAAAATGTAGGTTGAAAAATGCGTTAAATTACTTGTGCACAGCGTAGCACAGTTGGTTAAGGAATTATGCTACAAGCCAGAAGGTAAGAGATTCGAGTCCCGGTAGAATCAGGATTTTTAAACTGGTCTAAACATTCTGGCGGCACCATGATCCTGGTGAATTTAACGGAACTGAGTGTCAGCTTGTTCTGGGGATAAAGACAGGCTGACATCTCGTGTGGATTGTCTAGAAAGGTGACAACCATAACCTCCTACGACACTAAGGGCATCCTTAGGCCTGTAATTTCAAGAGCTCAATTGTAATGCGTTCACCATCGGACTCGATATTTTATGTAATAATAGCTACTTTGCATCAAATATAGATGAACAGAGAGGCGAATGGAGAAGATTTACTTACTTACTTACTTACTCATTGGCACTATCGAACCCGTAGGTTCATGGCCGCGCGGACATAAGCTCTTCATACATCCCTATCCTGAGTTAATGCTTTCCAATCATTCCCTGTATAATCTACTTCCCTCAAATCATAGTTAATGTTCATAGCATATGTATATACAGATATCGTTGAGGAAAACCGAAAATTGCAAACGCTAAGCGATTTTTAATTGTTTGTTTCAGGTGAAATCCTAATGGTCCGATTCCATGGTTAACTAAGTCAATATTACTGTTTTAATTAATTTCTATAGGCCTACACCAAGTTTAGTTGCAAGAAAATAAAAAATTTCCACCGCTAGAGCGTTATATATATATATATATATATATATTATATATATATATATATATATATTCGGTGTCTTCTAGGTATAATCGGTGAAATCTGTAAAAACATTTAAAAATATTTTCAGGAGAACAACCTCAATAGCGTCAGTCCTTAGGAATTCACTAAAAAGTGAGTTCAAAAAAATCAATAAGATCTGCGAATAATAATAATAATAATAATAATAATAAATAATAATAATAATAATATATAATAATAATAATAATAATGTATAATAATAATAATAGTAATAATAATAATAATAATAGTAATAATAAAATTGTATTATTATTATTATTATTATTATTATTATTATTATTATTATTATTACGGGTTACAGAGTTACCGGTACGGTGAAGACCTCAACGACAGAGTTGGCGCAGAAGGAATCCAAGACGGCGGATCTGGCGGAAGAGGCAAACCTACCTCTAAGGGAAATAGAGAAATGCTGCCTTGCGGTGAAGAGGTATCTTCAAAGGCTATGGGAAGAAAACCAGAACAGAAAATTTCCTGGTCCTCCAGGTTGGGGGTTGATGCGTTCATTGGGGGAAAAAAAATGAAATGTTAAAAAACCCAATGATTTCCAACAAATAATTGGTGCCGGAAAAATGCATAACATTGTTAAAACCGGAAAAATAAATATTTTAGGACTATTATGGGCATGTAGACGAATACAAGAAGAAAGGTTACCCAGAAAAACATTGGAATGGTGTCCACCTGGAAGAAGACCTCGAAACTCTTGGATGAAAGAAGTAAGAACTGGAATGTGATCAAGAGGACTGGAGGAAATGGAGTGGATGGATAGAGACGAGTGGAGAAGGAAAATAAAACTTTAGGCACAGAAAGATGTGTAAACATTGAAAATCTGTATATAAAAATTATTATTATTATTATTCATCCGGTATAATAATAATAATAATAATAATAATAATAATAATAATAATAATAATAAAGTTACCACTAACAGTGTAGTTCTTATCCTGGAAATATCCCAAAAGAAAATAAACACCGGCTCCAGAAGTACGAGTAAATTTAACCATTCACACTTAAAACAAGTTGGAAAGACAAACTTTTCAACAACACTAAGCAACACAATGATAAGATATGCAATGTAACAACAAGCATTATCTCAGATGTCAGTGTTTCAGACATGAATTGAGAAGATCTCGAGTTCAAATTCAGGGATCGATTTCAACATGTTGTCAAACTGAGTTGGAACTTGAATAAAAGTATCCACTTAATCACAATAACATTACACAATAATAATAAATAATAATAATAATCTGTACTTCAATGTATAGGCATCTAGTACGTTCCAGCCATATTCTCTAGGTCTTCCCAATGATGTTTCCAATAAATGTATATTTATTATTATTATTATTATTATTATTATTATTATTATTATTATTATTATAATATGATTATAGGTGACGGAAGTCTATTAAAAGTTTTCCATTATTATTTATAGTTGTTTCACCATATTTGCCTATGGTTTCTGGTATGTTAAAATTGAAGATATTAATGACAAAATAAATAAAGAACCCTTAAAAACACAAGAAAAGAAACAAAAATTAATTTTATAAAGTAATGGCTGTTCCTGTATTGATGTATGGATCAGAATGTTGGACGATCACTAAAAGACAAGAACAAAGATTGGAAGCAGCTGAGATGAGATTTTTAAGAAATGTAGCAGGATATACTCTGCTGGATAAGAAAAGAAATGAAGATATAAGAAAGGAACTAAATATTTTGAAATTTACAGACCGAATAATTAAATATAGGAACGACTGGAAAGAACATATTGATAGAATGCCAGAAGGAAGATTTCCAAAATTATTGCTAAATTATAAACCACACGGAAGGAGAAATGTTGGTCGCCCACACAGAAGATGGTCTGAACAATTTTAACAATTCTAGCTTTCATGAAACCGGAATGAGCCAACAGGCTTAATCCCTGAATGATGTTTATTATTATATGATAAAATGGGGTTAATTTTGAATATGAAGATAAACAAAATATTTATCAATTCGTGAACCAGAACAAAATTTAATTTTGGAGACTGTAGAAACAATAAAAGCTTGTAGTGAGATCACATATTTAGGAATTAAAATAAAGAAAAATGGAAGTTATGAAGAGGAAATAAGAAATAGAAATAATAAAGGAAAATTTGCAGTTGCTTGCCTCAATGGAATATTGTGGAATAAAAATATAAGTAATAGAAATAAAATTAATAAATATATATATATATATATATATATATATATACTATAAATTGTTAAAAGCATCATTACTTATGGAGCAGAACTTTGGCCATTAACAAGAAAATCAAATACATATTTTTTGGCAACGGAAATGGATTTTATACGAAGGGTAGCAAGAATTTCAAGAAGAGAAAAAATTAGAAACTCCGTTATAAGGGAGAAAATAAAGACTGAAGACACTATTTTAGATTATATTAAAATTCAGCAATTAAGATGGTACGGACATGTCCAGCGAATGGAAGAGGATCGGCTACCGAAATGTGTTTTGGAATGGAAACCTCAGGGAAGACGAGGCAGGGAAAGACCTAAAACCTCCTGGAGTCAGGGAATATATTCATAAATGAAGGAGAAACATCTACAACTAGGAGATTGGATGGACCGACAAAATTGGCTATTAGGAATCGGACGATGTCAGACATTAATCAACCGATGATCTATCTATCTTTCTATTATTATTATTATTATTATTATTATTATTATTATTATTATTATTATTATTATTATTATTATTATCATCATTATTATTATTTATTTATTTATTTATTTTAGTACAGTTATATTCTCATGATAATAATTATACCTATATTCAAATCATACAACTACAAACCAAAAAAGAAAAAGAAGAATCGGAAGACCTAAAAACTGTGGCAAAAACAACTATGACTATTGAAAATCAAGGGATCCAATACATGAAGATTATGATGATGTTGTTGTTGATGATGATAGTTATATTCGATAGCCAAATTGTGACAGAACAGGCAACCGTGTGGTAAAGATGAGTTCCCTTAAACTTAACTTCATTTTTCTCATCCAGTTTTTAATTAAATAGTTGTCCTTTCGAGGTTTCTTCTTCTTCATCATCTTCTTCACCTTCTTCTTCTTCTTCTTTACGAAATTAGGTATTTTGACCTGTTTTCACATAAAGTGAGATTTAATTAATCTTCCTATCTAGTAAATGGGCGTCCATCACTTCTATGTCCTTTTGCTTTGTGCTTTAGTAATAGCTGATGAATTCTATCGGTAGGCACTCTTTGAACATGTTCATACCAATAGTATCTCATACTGTCAACGCTATCTTTTAAATTTAAAATATGTAAGTATTTTCTAATATCTTCATTTCTTTTTTTTCTGTCCGAAATTGTCATACTTGCTACTGAACGCAAGAACTTGATTTCTGCAGTTTCTATTTTTCTTCTGTCTGAACGAAGAGTCCAGTTCTCTATTTGCATGTGTTAAGGCATCGCCATAATTTTGTAAAATTTTAATTGTGTACTCCTCAATGTTTTATTTTTCAGTGTCCGTTTAATAGTGCCACACATTCCATAAATGTATTTAATTTAATATAAATGTCTTCCTTCTAACAGTACATATGTATGATATATTGCATCCCAAATAAATAAAATTGTTCACCTGTTGTATTATACTGTCATTAATGTTAATTTTACACCTCATATGTTCTTTCCAGTTGAATGCTATTACTTCCGATTTACTTTCAGAGATTGTCATTTTGAATTTCTTTGCTAGTTCAGGATGATACGTGAGAGAAAAAAAAAACGGCATTCCCGAAAATTGAACCTAATAGCTAGAAAATTGTAATTATTTTATTAGGTAATGAAAATAATCTTGATCTTTAGGGAGCAAAGCAAGTCAGATTAGTTTATAAAATCTAGGTGTGTAAATTTACGTGCAATGGTTTAAGAGGGTTGGCAAACCCTGGAGACTTGCACCCACAGATGTTTTCCTTCATGAAATTAAGAGCCATGTAATAGGAGGACAATGCAGTCCCACTCGATTCTCGTACCTCCCTTTCTCACACATGTTATATCCAACCATTTCTATAAGACGGTGACCAACTTGCAGATTATAGTCTCCAATCTGCCAAGATACAGAGATAAATTAAATTTATGACACATAAAAAATTCTCTACTAAATTATAATAAATATATATATATATAGTTCATACCTGCGCAGACATAAGCTCCCCATACATCCCTATCCTGAGCATATGTTTTTTTTAAATTTTCTATCATTTCATGTATAATTTATCTTCCTTTAAGTCATAGTTAATATTATTATATCAGGCTCATTCTTGACCTACCTATTGGGTGGTTTCCATCTCGTTTTCCTACAAGAAATTTCCTTGTCCCTCTTTCATTCCCCATTCGTGCCAAATGTCCTGCCAATCGCAGTAATCGAAACTTAACTGTTCTCATTATATGTGGTTACCCATAAAGATCATGTAACTCACTGTTTTCTAATCTTTTCCATTCACCTATCTGTCTGTCTTTCTTTCTTTCTTTTCTTTCTTTCTTTCTTTCTTCTTTTTCTTTCTTTTCTTCTTTCTTTCTCTTTCTTCTTTTCTTCTTTTCTCTTTCTTTTCTTTCTTTCTTTTCTTTCTTTCTTTGAGCCAAATTTCCCAAAAAGCTTTATTCTCAAATACTCGTAAATGTTTTCCTCCTCCCTTAAAGTAAAAGTCATGTTTCACATCTACAAAATACGACTGGAAGATTAACGGTTAAACATAGTTTTAGTTTAACGTTTTTGAGAGAAGTTGGAATGACAAGGAGTTCCTAAAAGTTTCCAGAGTTGATCATATGTTTAATTTCTTTCTGCATCTAATTCCAATTTGTAATTTTTGTTCCTAGGTGGCCTACTTAAATTCAGTCACTTCTTCAAAATTTCCCTTATCTTTCGTTAATTCTCCATTTACGTTATATTGTGTATTTCTAAGTGTGACTAAATATTTACTTTTATTGATATATATACTTCATACATACACATATTCACATATTTTTGAAAGAATTAGACAAATTGGAGAAAATACCTAACTACAGCAGATGTTTAAGTGCAATTAATAAAACTTTCAAACCATCATTAGTTCAGGAACAAACATGAATGGAATTATAAAATACACTGGCAGTGCAGTGTGAAAAACGTTTATACTTAGAACTGTAGTCTTCATCAAATAGGATCGGAAACTAATGAATAAATGTAACATCAGATTAAAACTACATTCATCATTAACAATTTGACAGGAACATCTGAGCAAGAGTCCCTAGAACCATCACAGCAAGAGAACATTAGATCGTCTGAGGAAGAGATGGCTGGAGAACAATTATATTTCATTCAGACCATAATATTTCTTCAATGATAACACATGGAAGAACAATGATATGATTACTGATTATATATATAAAGCTCCATGGCGCAACGGCCGGTTTTGGCCTCACATCCAAGTGTAGCGATCATCCAGCGTGTAGGGGGTGAAATTTTTTTCCAATGGAGACACAAACCAGTGCAAGTCTCGTAGCTCTGCACCAAGGCATCTTGGCTATATATATAACACCTGTGTTACTCAGCCATATAGTGACAGCGACATCCCATACCGTAGCCGAGTGATTTAAGGGATGCTGACTTGGTGCGGAGTTACGGAGCGTGCGATGGTTTTGAGTCGCATGGGAGAAAAAAAAAATATATATAAAATTTCGGCCAGTATAAGTCCGGTGCCACCCAAATCATAAGGAATTTGGGCATTTACAATAAGTAGCATGTCCAGGTTGAGAACATCAGTGATAATTGTTCAGGGACTCGACATCCTTGTGCTGGCTGAATGATCGTTAACCTCTGTTATTTGAAGAAGTTTAATAACTTATTTGAGGACGACTGACTTACCAGGTAAAAAATTATATAATTAACATCTTGTTACATAACCTCAACGGTGCTTTAACATGAATTTCAAAAATCTCTGTTATTAACTCATGTGAATGTGATGCAACGATTATAGTTTTAATATTTCAGTAAGTAAAACAAAAGTAATGGCATTTTGTGGAAGAAACACTCTGCGCGCTAAAATAATCATTAGAGACGAAATGTTTGAACAAGTATCCCACTTTAAATATTTAGGATGTGATATTTGCTATGGATATGATAAAAATATTGAACATAAAATTCAACAGTCCCATGCTTTTTGTGGCACAATAAATAGAACATTACACAATAAAGCCCATAAAAAACAAAATTAAAATTTTATAAAACAATGGCAGTCCCTGTCCTGTTATATGGGAGCGAATATTGGATTATCACTATCAAAAAAGTATGAAAGTATGTGGAAAGCAACGGGAAGCTGCTACACCTATAATAATTCTCTAGTAAAGCTGCAAAGCATATCATGAAAATGTTATGATTACATTGAAAGACCTGCCCTCGAGTAGAATTACTATAGCATAGACATGAAAGTAAAATTCAAGCAGCCGAGATGAAATTTTTAAGAAGAGTAAAAGGGTGTCCTAGAATGGACCAGATAAGAAACGATGATATTCGTGAATAACTGCAGATATACTGCATAAAAGAAAATATATATAATAACAAGAAATAGTGGACTTGTGGAAAGAATGGAAGAGAATAGATTACCAAAAAAAATCTTATAATATTTTCCGAGAGGAAGAAGAGATATCGGACGTGCTCTGAAGAGATGGTCTTAGATCTATTAGTGAAGACGGAACAGGTAATCAATGCCTAAACCAGAAAGTGAAGAAGAAGAAGAATGTGAGGCTGGTAGGCTAAGAACATTCTAGGGCTGCCATGTCATGAAGGTAGTGATAAATTAATTTAAGGGAATGCTCTACTACTAACCGAATTAACTGTAAATGCCATTTAAGAGTATTTTATTTCTTACTTGTCACGCAACGGGCCCGAGTTCAGTTCTATGTCGGGAGGTTTTTACGGGTTTTTTTCTTACTGTAAGACAAATATCTGGAAACTTTATGGCCCAAACGGTCCCCGAACACCATCTGGCCATCGTTATCATATTCATCTAATTAGATTAAGTTTAGGATTGAGGCCTCTTATGGCGCATCATTACCATCACCATCATCACCTATCATAGGGACAGCGTAGTCCCGACTTCCAGGCGCCCCAACCTCAGAAGTAGGTTAAAATACGACGATGCTAGGAGATAATACTAGAAATGTAGACAATATAATAATTTAAAAACTTTTTTATTTTTTGTTATATGATTTATTATAATTATAGTAATGATAAACTGGTGGCATTGATTATATATAGCCTATATATTGTGTCATTTCAGTGCATTATGGTTTTTATAATCCACCGCTGTGGTCTCGAAGTAGCGTACTGCCTTGTCAAGCAGCGGGCCGGGTTCGATCCCCGGTCGGGACAGTTTTTCTGGGTGAGGTTTTTATCGGGGTTTTTCCTTACCTATAAGACAAATGTCAGGAAAACTTTAAGGCCCAAACGGTCCCCGAAATCATACGGCCATCATCGTCATCATCATCCTTATCATTATCATTACCATCATCATCCTTCACCGGTGTGGAATGCAACGGGAAGCTACCACACCTACAATTCCCTAGTAAAGCTGCAAAGCATATCATGAAAATGCTATGATTCCAGTGAAAGACCTACCCACGGGCAGAAATACTATGGAATGGTTTTATAAATTGGTCAGCAAATCGAACATTACAAATACTGTGAAAAGAACATAACATCTATGTATAAAAATTGCAAATTTTGTTATTAATTTTACAAGTAAATAAACAAGTGTACGTAATAAATATTATGTCGACGTACCATAAATAATAAGTTCATATAAACAGTAGGCCTAGTTATTTTATTATAGGACCAACCAGAAATAAACAATTTCACGTTTCAAACTAACATTATTAACTGTAACGTCTGGAGCACGTAAAAGAAACAAGAGGTTAAACGAATGAAAAAAAGAAGAGTCGTATTTTCATCCCATTAATTGGCAACAGTGATTAAACTGACTCGGTGGCATTATCGGACCCCTAGGTTCATGACAGCGCGGACATAAGCCCCCATAAATCCGTATTCTGGGATAATATTTTTCAATCATTCCTGTACAATTAACTTTCCTCAAATCATAGTTAATGTTATTCTCCCACCGCGCGAACATAAGCTATCCATACATCCCTATCTTGAGCTAATGTTTTCCAATCATTCCATGTATAATCTACTTCCCTCAAATCATGGTTAATGTTAATGTTATTCTCCTACCTCATTCTTGGTCTACCAACTGGCCGTTTATAATAATAATAATAATAATAATAATAAATATTATTATTATTATTATTATTTTGTATATTGCATTCACAAGTAATTTATTTTCATAATAATAATAATAATAATAATAATAATAATAATAATAATAATACCCAGACAAGCTTTGGAATGGATTCCACCTGGGAAAGGAAAGAGAAGTTGACCTTGATTTAAAAGGATGGATGATGTAAAAAGAAGTATGAGGGAGCTAGGTCTGGAAGAATTGGAGTGGGAAGATAGAGAACAATGGAGAAAGAAGATAAAAATTTAAAAATCTTTGGGCACAGGAAGATGTTTTATTATATTGTAAACCTGTTTATAAATAAATTATTATTATTATTATTATTATTATTATTATTATTATTATTATTACTATTATTATTATTACAATTACAACAGTATTATTTATAGGCCTATCATTGCCTATTATTTATTTTATTATTAGGTCCTATTGTAAGAGACAATTTACCTTTTACCAAGTATATGAAAAATTGGTAGATTTTGATATTTTTTGACTAGGTACTGATTAGAAATCCCGCGCGCGGCTCTAAACCTAAGGGTTTTATAGTGCCAGTGAGTTATTATTATTATTATTATTATTATTATTATTATCATTATTATTATTATCATTATTATTATTATTATTATTATTATTATTATTATTATTATTATTATCATTTAAAAAATAATGGAATGGATACCATCAGGAACGAGAAGGAAAGGACGACCAAATCTCACGTGGATCCAAGGATTAGAGAACTCTGAAGGACTGGGAAATAGAGGAAGAACTGTGTTATAATAGAGATGAATGGAGGAAAATTATAAAACGAAATTGGAGACAAATCCATTGGTGCCGGAAAAATGTGTCAACATTGTTAAAACCGGGAATATATATATATATATATATATATATATATATATATATATATATAATGTTATTATGATTATTATTATAGTCCGTCACTCGAGAAACTATACAATACAAACTAATCGAATTTCTCAGCAGATCCAATATGTGGTTGGTTACTGTTTTACGAAACATCTATCTATCTATCTTCGGGTTTTTACAGCTGCTGCCGTCTTCCCGTGCCAAACCTCCAAAGCCTACGGTCTTGGGCATCTTCGATGCTTAGCCCTCTAGCTTGCATTACTGTCTTCATGTTTTCCTTCCATGTTAACCTTGGTCTCCCTCTTTTCTTCTTTCTGTTCGGATGCCATTCATATAGTTGCTTCGGCCATCGCTCATCTTCCATTCTTAAGACATGTCCTAACCACTTTAATTCCTTCTCAATTCTTTCAATTATGCTTTGTTCTGCTTCCATTATGTTTCTAATTTCCTTATTTGTGACATGTTCTAATCTAGACTTTCTGACACTTCTCCGTAAATAATCCATTTCTAGAGCTATTAGTCTATTCTTGTAGTACTTATTGATTGTCCATACCTCACTTCCATACATTGCAACAGATTCCACCAATGTTTTACCAATATTATTTTTTTGTGTCTTTCCAAATATGCTTATCCCACCATATGGAATTTAACGATGATATTATTTTGCTACTCAATTCAATTCTATGTTTTATGTTCTCTTTGCCTATACCTTCAATGTTATCCATAATTATTCCCAAATATTTAGTTTGTTTCACTTGCTTTATTTGGATTCCTTCTTCCAATATTAAATTTTCTCGTTCATTGCTATTTATTGCCAGATATTCTGTTTTTTGTAAATTTACTGTGAGACCCATGATTCATATGTGTTTTTCAACCTTTTTATCATGAATTCCATATCAGATTTGTCTTGCGCTAAAACCAGTTGATCATCGGAAAATTGTGATGTCAGCAAAAATCTGTTACCTATTGGGATCCCCATACCTTTGCAGCTTTGTTTCCATTTCATTAATATGGATTCTACATAAATATTAAATAAAATTGGTGAAAGACTGCACCCTTGTTTCAATCCCTTTGTGGTTTTTATAGGATTAGACATTATATTTCCAATTTTAAACATAAGCGGAGTTATCTTTATAGGTTTGTTTAATAATTTCTATTAGGTTTCTATCAATATTGTATTTCTCCAATACTTCCCATATTTGTTCCTCGGATTGAGTCATAAGCTTTCTCTAAATCTATCATTGTCAAATGGGTTTCTTCTCCAACTGCAGTCCGTTTTTTCAATTAACTGTTGTATTGCAAATATCTTGTCAACACTGACCTTCCTGGTCTGAATCCATTTTGATCTTCTCCTAATTTGTCTTTAATATCTTTTTGTAACTTTGTTTTTAATAACTTCGTAAATATTCTATATAATGTGTTATTTATACTTAGTCCTCTGTAGTTTTTTGCATCTCTTCTATCGCCCTTCTTGTATATTGGTACAATGTAGCTTATTTTCCATTCATCGGGAATCTTCTGTATTGCAATGCACTTATTAAACAAGTCCCTCAATCTACCTATTAAATTTTTGGGCCTATTTAATTAACTCATTGGGTATGTTTCCCGGCCCTGGTGCCTTTTTATTCTTTAGGGTTTGAATTTCTAATTCTATATCTATTGTATCAAATTCCAGGACGTTCATTTCTGTAGTTGGATTTTCTATTGTTTCCATAAACTCATTTCTAGTTTCTGACATTAAAGCTTTGTAATGTTTTTCTGCGTCAAATTTTGTTAACAAATTTATCTTACAGGATCCTTGGTTGGTTTTTAGTGTTTTTAGAAATCTCCATACTTCCGATGATTGTGATCCTCCTATATAACTTTCTATTTCTTGGCATTTGCTTTTCCATAATTTGTTTTTTTCTTCTATCACTTTCCTTTTAACTTTGGCGTTTGTTCTCTTGTATTCTATCCAATTCTCTGTTGTTTTATTTGCCAACCATTCTAAGTAACATTTTTTCTTCTTTTTTGTTAATTCTTCGATATCTTCATTCCACCAATCTTGTGTATTTTGTTTTTTATTTATTGTGCCTAATGCTTCTTTTGCTGCCAAATGTATTACTTCCTTTAATTGATTATATTCTTCTTATATGTCTTCCTTGTAATCCAAATTCTCAATTTTAATCCTCAGTCTTTCTTGATATAGGTTTCTGATATTATCCTGATTAAATAAATACAATTTAAATTTTTCTTCCTGCTTCAGTTTCATTATTGATTCCCTTGCTTCATCATGCACTTTTTTCCCTGTAGGGAATTTGGGGATGATCTGTGCTGTGAGTAGATAGTGGTCGGAACCACAATTTGCTCCTCTTTTAACCCTTGAGTCCTTAATAAATAAGGAAGTATTTTGCTTTACAATTATGTAGTCTATTATTGATTTTCTGATTGAGACTAGGTCGTTCCCAAGCAAATTTATGGATATCCTTATGATCGAAAAATGTGTTTACTATCTTTAATTTATGTTGTTTGCACATCTCTATGATTCTATTTCCATTATCGTTGACTTCTTGTTCCCCATGTTTTCCTACTGCTTCATCATTGTTTCTTCTACCCACTTTCCCATTTAAGTCTCCCATTAGAATTAATTCTTCATTACTTCGTATTTTCTCTATTTGTTCCACTATTATTGAATAGTACTTTTCTTTCTGACTCTGTGCAGCATCATCTGTTGGTGCGTAGACCGCTAAGAACACCATTGTTCTTCCCATAAGCTTCATTTTAATCTTTAGGCATCTTTCATTAATAGTTCATAATCTATTATGTATATTCGTATATATTACAAGAAAACAAAGATGGTGACCGGTAGAGCGATTGGTCGGATTTTCCTTGTAAACGAACTCGACCTTACGTTTCTAATATGCGGGATTTGCTTCCGAAAGAAAAAAACATTTCTAGAGTGTTAAAACAGACTCTTGGCCATTTTTATTTGCCATCTTCACATCAAGATAAGAAACAACTTTTCAAAAAAATGTTTTCATGACAAAAGTCTTCATTCCTTCTAATTCGCTAACCAGGTAATGGTAATGTTAGTAATAAATATCATAAATATAATTATAATATTAATCACTATTTTTGGGACTGGAAGTAAATATCAAATAAAACTAAATAATTATATGGTCACACATAGAAATACATTATATAATGGAAATGGACAGCTAATGACTAATGAGGGAAATTTTGAGGAAGTGACTGAATTCAAATACCTAGGAACAATAATCACAAATAGGAATGAGATGCACAAAGAAATTAAACATAGGCTCAATTCTGGAAATGCGTGCTATTATGCATTACAGAGACTCTTGACGTCCCAACTCCTTTCAAAAAACGTTAAACTGAAAATATATAAAACTATTATTGTACCAGTTATATTATATGGGTGCAAAACATGGACTCTTACTTTAAGGGAGGAAAGGAGATTACGAGTATTTGAGAATAAAGTTCTTATAGTAAAATTTTTGGACCAAAGAGAGGTGAATTGAGAAAACTACATAATATGTACATATTATATACAGGAAGCCAGATATAATACGAACAGTTAAGTCTCGTAGACTGCGATGTGCTCGACATGTGACACGAATGGGGAATGAAAGACGTGCATGGAAGGTTCTTGTAGGATAATCAGAGGGAAAACGCCCAGTTGGTAGACCAAGAATGAAGTGGGATAATAACATTAACTATGATTTGAGGGAAGTAGATGATACAGGGGAAGATTGGAAAACATTAGCTCAGAATAAGGATGTATGGAGAGCTTATGTCCTCGCTGCCATGAACCTATGGGTTCGATAGCGCCAGTGAGTTAGTTAATTTATAACTATTATTTTAATTCATTCTGAAATTTAAAATGAGTCTGAATCACAGAGGTGGAAAAATTCATCCAAAAAATAGCAATAATTCAGGGAGACCCCTTTAGGAGTAACAACATTTTGGATATTCCAGCAGAAATCTAATGAAAACATGGCAGAAAATGGACTGAAGACATGTACCCGAATGCGAGATTATTAGAAGATATTAAACAAAGCAGTCTTCATTAGGTCCATTTAAATTAATAATAATAATAATAATAATAATAATAATAATAATAATAATAATGACTATTTAACTCATGTCGCAAATGGTAGTCAATGACCAATCGCGATTCAACGAATTCTGTTTTACACCAATGACAGTCGTGTTTCACCTCGCTCTTTATCGATTTTTCTTTATCAGTTCCTGCTTTTGTGATAAAGAAAGCTCCTCCTTTTTTAGTATTCTGAACAGGTTAGACCGTTATTTTTCTCCAACAAATACATTGAATATAGCAAATAATTAATAGATTCAGTGATTTTACTGAGTTGTTTATTCAAAATATAAATGATTAACCTATAATGTTGATTATAATAGTTTGATGTGTTTCATTATTTCTCCACTAGAGTGCATTCTTACAATATTGCGATCCTATTTGGCAATAAATAATATGATCGAATTGCAGTGAATATACATAACCTCACGTTTCTAATTTGTTATCAAACATCGACGTTTGCATTAACTATATAAATATTTTAAAACACCGGTAACTATATTCAAATAATTATTTTTTAGTAAAGAGCTTAATTTTATTCGTTAAATAGTCCTAACAAATGCCACTCTTGATTCCCAAATTCTCTAGATAGATGCACTCCTCACTTCGTGAGTCGTGAATTTATCGATAATTTGGAAATCACTCGTGGCATTACTTATGATAATTTTTTATTTAGCAGATTTCACAATGTTTCACATCTTCGCGCACGTAATTAATTTACTGTCATTCTCCTCCACACCTCATAGCTAACTAACTAACTCATTAGCATTATCGAACCCGTAGGTTCATGGCCGCGCGGACACAAGCTCTTCATACAGCCCTATCCTGAGCTAATGTTTTCCAATCATTCTCTGTATAATCTACTTCCCTAAAATCATGTTTAATGCTATTCTCCCCCCTCATATTTGGTTTACCAACTGGGCGTTTTCCCTCTGGTTTTCCTACACCTCATAGCATTAATAATAATATAATAATAGTAATTCGTTCAAAACAAATATCCCTTGCCTAGTTTAATGTCCTAAGTCATACAAATCTGTTAACAAAGGTCTTACGGGAAAATATCAACAGATGTTGTAAGTTAATTGTTAACATAGGAAACTCGAATTATGGAATTCCCGAGTAGCCATTTTAATTATTATCTATTTTTTTTATGAATTCACACTTACTGTTTTTTGGAAGAAATTAATAATATAGGTTTAGTGTTTTGATAAAAACGGCATGCATTAAAGTGGCGAGTCATATCATGAAAATTAAAAGGATTTTTTATTTATTTTCTGTAAAAATTAATTTATCTACAATGGCACTAAGCCTTGGCAGGTCCTGCCATCCATGTCTACCTTACGCGGTAGATATCTAATTTCTGTTTCCCAGTCTAGTTGAGTATTTTAGTATCAATCCAGCATAAATGTTGACCTCGTCTTCTTTGTTCTCCAGGATTACAGGGTTCATTCTGATTTATACACTTATATCTTAATCTATTTGTTATCATTAATCAAGCCTGATACGCCACAGGTGAGCTGTCTCTCAGTCGCTTCTTCGGGCTTCCAAGATCCCTTTCCCGGTTAGGTGTGTAAGGTCTTAGAGGTAGCCTGATAAATAGGCTACGTGGTTTTGTAACCGGAATTATATTGGATCGTGTACTTTCTCCTGGTATACATTAATGACGTCAGTCAAAGGTACAAACAGGTTACATGAACACTATGGTTTATGAACCAATGTGTTGTTTATATAGGAGCGCTGTGTTTGTATGAGGAGTTCGTTGTCATGCAGGTCAGTCGCAGAAAAGGTACACCAGGAGAAGAATTGCGCCGGCCGGCTGTATGTATACTGCAGTTGTTTATTGTGAAATCTATTAGAACTTGGTAGCAGTGCGGTCATTAATCATGAATGTTATGTTCCACTATTTACATTCACTCTACTGTACCGCCCCTTACGATTGAATGCCAGATATTTGAACTCCTTCCGAACCACGCAATATTTCTCGATAAATTCAGAATCTGGTTTTGCGACAAACCCGCGAAGCTTACTGATAAAAATGGGTTATAGGGAATTCATGATAATATGTACCCGTACCAGATATCTCGGAAAATATTGATGCTTTCATTGGTGATTGCGATGCTTAATTCTTCTCGGGTATCAACATACCGTTTATGATCAAAAATAGTGTAACATGCTGAAGATATTAGCAATCTCATTTCATCCCCTTACGTTCTTCTGAGTTGATTTGATATTAAGGCTCATTATTGATTTAATTATGTTTACAATATATAATTAACGTACAAATATTACTATTACAGGGCACAAAGAACTTCGACTGTTTGGTCAAATACTAGCATTTATCAATCTTAGAAGTGAACAGTAATACAAGAGCTGGCATGTGGTCAACTTTCCGATATCCAAGTTTTTAAAACTTGAAAACTCTACTTACCATGCACCGTGCTAAAGATATCTGTGTGTTGTCCCTACGATATGACTCTACTCCACCGATATAGTACGTGTACATCTGTGCCTTCCTGCCTGAACTCGCCCTTTCCTCTCCCTTTCCTTTCTTTACGTGCGCTGGTGCAGTGGATGCGCCGCACGTAATATAGTCCCGCGACACGGAAGGATCGGGGTCAGTTCGTTACCAGCGTCTGGCCGACCGACAACCTTCTCTTCTCGGTTTAAGTTACGTTACGGCGAACATCGCCGGGTATGGTTTCTTCTTCCGGCTTCCAGGATAATAGAGTTTGCGTGGAGGAACCGAGGTTTATTTAGGAACGAATGCAGAATAAATTGAATGATCTTGGTATGAATCGTTATATTGTTATTACATTATATTATTTATTAAAGTTCTAAAGACTACTGTAGAACCTCAGTGTAGCAAAGCTCAGTACAATAGTTTAAGGATCTCCGTTTAAGACTCATGATTATAAAGGATTATTTGCTCAGCTTAGATTATTTATTGTATCCATCCATCCATAGTAATTCTGCCTGAGGGCAGGTCTTTCACTGCAATCATAGCATTTTCATGCTATACTTTGCAGCTTTACTAGGGAATTATAGGTGTGGTAGCTACCCCTTGCTTTCCACACCGTGAAGGACGGTGATGATAATGATAAGGATGATGATGATGATGGCGGATGATTTTCGGGGACCGTTGGGCCCTAAGCGTCCTGACATTTGTCTTACGTGTGAGAAAAAACCCGAAAAAATCTCACCCAGGATCCTGTCCCGACCGGGAATCAAACCCGGGCCCGCTGAGTGACAAGGCAGCACGCTACCTCGAGACCACAGCGGTGGATATTTATTGTACATGTTGATGAATTATAATTATTTGTGTCTAGTAGTTTGCCAACTTAGAGTAGTGAAATACGTCCGTGAAAATTTGGACCCAGCCACAGATACTCTGATAGAATTTATATGGTTATTCTATTTTGCTTTTGCTTCTCATTAGATACGCGATATATTATGTTAGGCCATATTGATGGACACTTATTTACGCTATAATCTTTACATCTATTATATTTACGTATTTATATTAGAGCTTACTCAAACCCCGAGCGTGGAGCTATATGGTAGCAGTTTATGTATAACATTCATTATATTCATGGAGCCTCAGAGCACTAGTAATAATACTATATATACCCCTTTTAAACCCCGTGCACCATAGATCTCCAAATTCCTCATGATGCGTAGGAGCGTTCTGTGATCACCAGTCCCATACGCTGGCCGCAATTCCACGACAAAATTTATTTTCCCTTCAGGATTCTAACCGGAGCGGGTATGGTAGTTCTGTGCCTAGGCAGAAAACCCTAGAACATTTAGCCACATTGGGACGCACTAAATTATGACTAATTAACAGCGAACTGTGTCGAACAGTTGCGCCGGTTATTCTCCTTTCACTGATCTGCATCAATTTCCTCCTCCAATTCATTCAGATGCCGGAGGGAAGGATTTTGAGCCATGGCATTATAAACAGATTTATTTTGTCTGTATTGAATTTTGTGTTGTTGGGTTTTGTGAACAGAAGCTCATTTCTTTTTACCTGTTAGGATATTGTTTTATTCATGGCGAAAGTAATATTTTGAATACATGCTGCTGTGATCTTTCTTGGAAACTATTTACATTGTAGCATTTGCAAGTACATGCACACAAAATGTCACACACAAACACACATACACACACACACACACACACACACACACACATATATATATATATATATATAGTAAACAGTCAGCAGCTGTTGATGATGGAATTCATTCCGAAATACCTAAAATCTTTAACCACATTTAAACAAATTAAAAAAAATAGTACCTTAAATGTATTAATGGTACTATTGTATATTTGAAAATGTATCTTCCCGCTTGCCATAAATTTCCACTTGCCAATGACAGAAGCAATCAATTCAATCAGCTTTTTTAGCTCTTTACAACTATCATGCCGCGCATTTGTAAAAAAAAATGTTGTATAACACACACACACACACACACACATATATATATATATATATATATATATATCCATCCATAGTAATTCCTATTTAATTAAATAAAAATAAAACTTAAAGTTTTATGTGATTTTCACATTTATTAATATATAAATTAGTTACAGCTGTTTCGGACTTTGTACCTCCCTCGGACATAACGTGTTACCCCCGAGCTTCCGGCATGCAGCTTACTGCCTTAACCAACCACGTTATGGCGGTGCCCTCTTAAATTACATTTACATTACGATTTTTTTTGTATAATGTATGATCAAATAGGTTTCATAATATGCCATATTAAAAATTAATAAAGAAAATGGAATTTAAAAAATGTATAATGTATATCAGCTGTTATGGCTAAATTATTAGCATCGTAATAATTAAACGCTCAGTACTGCACTCTCTCGGGAATACGACCAACCATTAGAGCGGATTATTATCGTTAGAGCTGTGATCAGAGCAACCTTTCAAATAATTACATGTGGCAAAAAGAATAACAGTTGGCCTTGACTGCACATCACATGCCCGACTGAATAACTAATATTGCAAAATATTATTTCTATGAATTCTACGGTACTTTCAAAAGTAAATGTCTAACCAGAATGATAACTAGTCAAAATCATACTTCTAGGTCCTATACTTGCTATTACGTAACTAAGATATCGATGCAAGTAAAGAGCCATTTTTTATATATTTCTTCTCCTAATTTTAAATTTCACATGACTGAAATAATTGTCATTTGATAGTAAATAGCAATAGAGGCAATACAGCAATATAATTAGAGTGATGCAAAAACTCAGTTTCAATGTTCTTAACCGAATTCCGCTACATCCGAATTCTAATAGCTACTCATTTAAAAATTATAATACGAAATTCTAAAATGATATACCTTTTATTCAGTCTCAACTGTTAAAATATTAAAACATCGTAGGCTAAAGCCAACATGCACACACTATTGAGTAACACTAAGAAATTGGGACTGGAAGTAAATATCAATAAAACTAAATATATGGTCACACATACAAATACATTGTACAGTAAAACTTGTTCAAAGCGGAATCACATGGGAGTATTTTTTTCCACATTAGACAACATTCCGCAATATAAAAATATAAAAAATATTACGCAATCTGAGATTATAGAGCACCGTACATGTCTTTTTAAGGACCTTGGATTAATTGTAGTTCCGCTGCCGTACCAGCGACTTCGACGACAACGCGCAAAAAATACAGTCCCGTTTCGTCAGGATTAAAAATGTCTCTTAGGCGCGTATCCTGAAATTAAAGTATGCAGTTTCGGTTTCCGCTCACTAACTGTACTTTCGTCCACATCCTTTGATTCCCCGCAAATTTCATTCTACACTACATTGTGTCGTCTTTTAATACTGTCCACAACTAACCTGAATATGCCTTCAAATCGTTATTCCCTAGGGATATATCAACAGCTAGGGCTTGACTTTGGAGTATCGGTCCGGAAATTTGGAGATTTTTTCTCCTCTCTTCATTTGACCATTTCCTTGCATCAATTCATTTATTACTTTTTCTGTGTGTTTTAAAATCTCATAAACTTGGATTTTCCACATTTAAATGTAGTCATTATTTCGCGTACTGAGAGTTTGTTTTTCTTTATTTCCAATCACTCTAACTTTTTCGTTTAATGACAATGATACATACGATTTAGCCATCTCTATTCCGTA
>JASPKZ010010419.1:0-80506 GCA_030220185.1 Diploptera punctata
TGGCCATATGGTTGCGGGGACCATTTCGGCCTTAAAGTTTTCCTGATATTTGTCTTACAGGTGAGGAAAAAACTCCGATAAAAACCTCGCCCAGAAAAACTGTCCCGATCGGAGATCGAACCCGGGTCCGCTGCGTGACACGGCAGCATGCTACATCGAGACAATAGCGGTGGACCACTTGAAAATTAAGTTATATATCATCAGGGCTATAATGTGCAGTTATTATCGCCTCACTATGATGGTTGTTTGTTTATATAAAAACGGGTGCCGCGCAACAACGCTTGACAATGATTAACATGCGGAAGTATTATAGTGGCGGTAGTCAACATCTTTTTATTTAATTATAGGTATATAATAGCTGCGGGAAACAAAGCGAGTCGCCGGACAACAATCATAGTGAGGCGATAATAGTGTTTCTATAACGCACTTTAGACAGTCTAAATAATAATAATAATAATAATAATAATAATAATAATAATAATAATAATAATAATAATAATAATAATAATAATAATAATAATAATAATAATAATAATAATAATAATAATAATAATAATAATAATAATAATAATAGTATGTAAATGCAAAAATATAAATTAAATTTTTAAGAATTTTAGGGTTAATAAATTCTATCTTTAAGCCACAGTTAGTCCTAAAGGATTCAAGACTGAAAGTGTATAAAACACTGGCTCTTCCAACTCTTTTGTATGGTAGCGAAGTATGGACGTTGAAACAGAAGGATATACAGACTTAGATCTGCTGAAATGAGATATCTTCGGAGGACTGCAGGATACACACTATAGATCACAAAAAAAAAGAAGACATCTTAGAAGAATTACACATGGAATCTTTAGAAAACAAAATTTCTGATTATAAGTCAAGATGGATGCAACATGTTCATCGAATGGAAGATCACAGAATACCCAAACAAATGTTAAGATATCAACCTGCAGGAAGAAGAAGACCAGGACGTCCACTCAAAAGACTTCTGGATGGTGTTTCTCTTGAGGCCGAAACAGGTCAACAAATGGCCTAAATTGATAATAATAATAGTAATAATAATAGTAATAATAATAGTAATAATAATAGTAATAATAATAGTAATAATAATAGTAGTAATAATAATAATAATAATAATGAGAAGAAGAAGACGGCCAGGAATAACGTGGATTGATGGTGTTTTGTGCAGCATGAGGGAAAAATGATTGGACGATGGAGATTGGAATGACAGAGAGATGTGGAGAAGAATGACAGTAGTTTAATTGGGCGCAGGAAGATATTGTGAAACCTGCTAAATAAATAAATACATAATAACAATAATATTAACAATAACAATAATAATCACTTCAATGTTAGGATAATCTCCTGTTCCGGCCTATATTACTGTTAAATTGACACTTTCAACGCTTCCTTTGTCGTCCTTGATTCCGTCTTCCTGATGCTTTGTAGTCATAAGCTTGTCTTGTAAAGCGGGATGTTGGCATCCACACTACATGGGAATTCCATCTGCTTCTGTAAGCGATTTTTTTTTCATGGTGGGGAAAGATGTAGAGGTCGTTGCGGATATATTTGTTCCTTATTTAACACTAGCTAATACCCGGCGTGCGCTGCTACGGCAAAATAAATGAAAATTCATGTGTTTTTTGTTCAGTTGAATAAGTAAAAGGATAAATAATTATAAATTTATACTTTTTATTATATGTTTAGTTAAATAAGTAAAAGGAAATATTTATATCGTAATTATTTTTAGATACCCCGTGCTGTTTACCCGGCGTTGTCCGGGAATCTACTCATCCCGATCTTCTTGGCATAAATTAGCTGAAAGACAAAAAATAATGTACTTCTTATGATTAGTTGAATAAGTAAAATGAAAATAATTATAAATGTATATCGTAACTATTTTAAGATTCCCCGTGCTGATTACCCGGTGTTGGCCGGGAATCTACTTATCTCGATCTTCTTGGCACAAATGAGCTAAAAGACAAAATTCGTTATTGTTAGTTATCCGTAAAAGAATATCCGCCATGTGCTGCTATGCTTGCACAGGAATCTACACACTTGTCTCGATCTTCTTGGCATCAATGAAAGACAAAAATGGTTATTATGAGTTATCCATTAGATATAAACATGTGTTGTCGCGGACTTTTTTGTAGAGCATTTTGAGATATTCAACTGTGTATAGGCCTACATCAATTTTGTGTATTTGTTATGGTTTAGGCAGCGTAAGCTATTTAAAAGCGTCTAAAGAGCTAATTTTTTTCACGTTTTCCACTACAAAGGACGATTTTTAAGGGTGTAGGAGTTGAGTATCACGACTCTCTTATAGCCTAAGTTAATCCCGGGAATTTCCTGAACATTTTGCAAAAAAGCCCCATCACAATCGGATCAACCGTACGGCCGCGCATAAAGAACGAACGAACAAACAACAAGCAAACAAACATTCCTTTTATATATTAGATAATTCAGAACATCCCTTAATGCAGCGGTTCCCAATCTTTTTCGACTCGCGATCCCCTTCTATAACGATCTGAGTTGGGTGAACCACTGTCTTTTAAATATACATACAGTAAACATGCATACAATTAATTCCAAGCAATATATTTAATACCTATCCTTTCTTTTTCTAAAACGCTTAGAATTTGTAACAGTTAGGGATGCAACATCGCTCATAAAAAAAGTCGGCGTTAGAACATCCATGTTTTCAAAAGTAAAATCATCGATTTTTATGAACTATATATCGATGTTTATGTGATGCTCAAAAACTCAAAAGTATGTTAAAAATATTTGTTAATTGTTTATTTCGCAAAATAGAATTTAAAAACAACAATATTGACAATCTTGTGCCTAGAAAGCGTTTTTTTTTGTTGGGTAATCGTAGCCTCAGCCTCTGAAAACTGGCGCTCATCGGGTACCGAAGTTGCTACAAATAGGCAATCTATCATCGCCAGTTTATGCAGTCCAGGAATTAAACCTTTCATGTTAACCCAAATTTCTAAAACATATACTTTTATAGGAGTTACAGGAGACGTCATAAGCTTGTGAAATTCATGTTTATTTATCTGTTTGATTTTTCATGATGTTGTGCGTTAATAGTTTGTGTTAACTTCATATGTCACGTTCGGATTCATTATTTCCATCCCTTTCAGATTCGTCATAGGGTCAGTTAGTAGAACTACTGGGTATGCAAGCAGCGAAAATAATACAATAGATGGCCACCAGGCATGACAAAATATCGTTCATAAAACATCGTTCATAAAGAGGGACGTATCTTCGATGTTAGGGGTTATGAACGATATATCGATATTTAAAACATCGATGTATCGTTTGCATCCCTAGTAAGTCAGTTGCATTTAAATTAACCACAATAAGTCAAAATGTTGAGGGAATAATTATTAGCCCTAATAATGTTCTAATTCAATTTAGTGAGAGATTATAAACTCTTGTCGATGGGCAGACCGGTTGCGGCGCTTCTTTGTCATCAAAGCTGAAAACATGGATTTCTATTGACACTGCTTTAATCACTGATGGAAAAACAGTTCTATACTAAATTTGTGATAAACATACGATGAATCTCAAATTGAATATAGTTTACGAAGCAATCTACTTGTTAGGAATAAACAACGGACTTCTTCAAAGAAACAGCTACTGCTTATGCAGCTGCAGTGACAGTCAACATAATTTATCTTTACAAAGAACTGTACATGCCATTGGTTTGCAGGGTTTATACCCTGGAACACACTTCAAATATCTAAATTTTAACATATTTTCTTTAAAAAAATTCTACAACCGCAACATTCCCGACGAGTTCACTCTCATGAAGAATTACTTGGAATCTTGTTATGTTGACATGTTACAAAAAATAATACTATTAGGCCCTACTACTATTAGTACTATTCGTATTACTATTAGTATTATTAGTAAGTCTACTACAGCTATTATGCCTACTACAAGTACTATTGGGCCTACTATTACTACTACTTGTCGTACTACTGCACTAGCAGTACAAGTAGTAGGCCTACTTGTACTACATTTATAAAAAATGAGTAGGCCTATGTTCAATTTTGAAAATGACATGCATGATTATGCAATTTGTGGATCAAAGCGAAAAATATTATTTAAGTATTTCTGTTCGTGTTAGAATATAGAATTCTGACTTGTCCACAAAACTGAACGAAGAAAAATAGCATGTTTCTGTGATTTTATTATGTTTGAGACGTTCCAGCTACGTACGGCTTCGCGCAGGAAAACAAAGTACAAAAAACTGTTTTATTTTCTTGACTTTTTTTCTTTTCTTTTGAAAGAGTGTGGAATATAATCTGTGGTGAGGCCTAACATCTGTAAGAATTGAAAATGGATTGCAGAGTTTGAAACTTTGAGGATTGAAATGTCCTGTCAGCCTTCAGCAACAAACTTCTTTCAACTTGCAAAACTCGTAGCTGAGAGAGATAAAGGCTTACTGTTTCAATCCTGGATCCGATGGAACATCAGCCATAAATTGTGCTTATCGAACAACCAAAAGCATTCAATTTCCTTGTCAGAAGCCTTTAAAATCTTGAATTGTTCATTCTCTAAAGTATATCCTTACTAATAAAAATCACACTATTGCCTCAGATATTTGGCTAAGGTTTTGCATTTGATTAACTTCAAATAAATATTTTGTATTACCCATATTAATTGAATTTATCTCTCTAGACTATATAGAAGTCAATTCAAAATATTGTGTAGAAAAATCTTACAAAAGGCATGAAATATAACAAATTTTAAAATAGGAACTCTGGAGTGGAAAACAATCCTTATACAGTGAAGAATATATATATATATATATATATATATTATAGAATTGATGACATAAAGTAAAATATTGTAAGTTGTGTAAGAAAAGGAATAAAATAGATTTTACATTAAATTAATTTTATGTGGATCACTGCAGCATTACAGGCTATATCAACCTATGTTTCGAAATGGCGACCACCGCGTTCAGTATGTTCTGTGGTTTACGGTATCAGAGAATCTTTGACGAACGATTATAAATATTTTAGGCGTTCGCTATTTGGAGCACCGTTAAGTAACATAATACACTATTCACCATTAAACTAAGTCCATGCGACAAATGAGGGACTTTTGACGGCCCCATAAAATCTATTTTTGAAGTTTCTTCTACATGTTATTTGCTTCATCCAACAAACTCTCCTCTTCAGTCCCATTTGTACTCCCATCGTGAAAGTAGAGATGTCTTCGCAATATCTTATGATCAGCCGTAAATCTTTGGTTAGATGGTATTTTGATATAACGACGCTTTTAAAAGTTGAAAGCATTAGCTTCGGAATTCAGGTCTGAGACTGATCTGCACTTCTACTTACTCTTGATTTTTCAGTTTATTGTTGCAAACTATAGCCCCTATTCTGTATTTACTTACATTTTTAAATATTTTAAACTTTTTCAAACAATTTTATTCGAACACTGATAGACAATATTGTGATGCTACTGCTATTTTATCCACAGAGTATATTACTTAGTCTATGATTTTTCTGTCGCTGGTTTGGGTTACCGCTGCTTGGGACGGCGTTAGGGAGTAATAAGTGTACACCCATTTTTAATAAACGTTTGGTAATTTTAATATTATTAATATATTTCTTAACATAGAATTGGGGATTTATCGCAAAGATTAGTCATTTAAATTTCATAGCGACGTGCTGCCATCCAGCATATGCTGTATGAACTTTAGTACGATCACGACAATATAGTTATGTGGTAAGGATGATAATCGATATATGGTTCGATGGTGGGTTATCATTGGCTCTATAAACTCTGGCGCATGCGCACTGTTATTCTATAGGACTTTGAAAATATATCAAGTAAGTTTAAGTGTAGTTCTTCCCAGATCTCATTTTGCGGACACATTTTGTTTAGAGGCCTCATATTTCTGGCTTGAGTTTCTAATACATAACTTTACTTCCTTCCAAAAGACGCCATGTTTACGGATTTTTACTGCCTTAAACACTCATTAACCTCTGTTGTCAAACCTCGGAAACTGAGTCGAGCTGATAACCATTAGTCCACCAGGATCTTTGCCTGTTTACTATTTGATACTTCTACAGATGCAGTAGACTAAATGAGAATTGCAAAATCGTTGGCCTACTCCAGTTCTCCCTCTATCTCGTGCACCACCTCAAATATTAGACGTCGTTTGTTTCTTCGAGAAGAATTTAAGTTCATTTTTAATCTGATGCTTTCTTCTTTTGCATAGTTTAGTACACTTGATTCATCTCTTCTTTTTAATGGATATTTAGTCTTTTTTACTAACTCAGGATTGTTTCCGCGATCATGAATTTCTGTTGTAAAACTGTTATATTTAATTTCCTCTACAAGGTCCTTCAGTTTGTGCACACGTTTAAAATAATCCTTTTAGAGCATTCTCAAGCTTAAGTTAAATTTCACAACTGCTATCTTTTATGACTCGTTCATTTTTGTTGTAACATTTGTTTACTTTAATTTTTTAGTCTCTACCCAATTAATCTTTATGGGAAACTATATATAATAAGAACAGTTATATCTTGTAGACTGCATTGGGCAGGGTACTTGGCACGAGTGGGAATGGGAGAGAGGCATGGAAACTCGATTGAAGGAAAACCAGAGGAAAGAAGTTCCCTATGAGTAGGACAGGAATGAGTTGAGAGAGAATAGCATTAACCATCATTTCAGGGAGGTTAATTATGAAGGAAATGATTGCAATATATTAGCCCAGAATAGGAGCTAATGTCCGGACAATCATGAATCTCTGGTGTTCAATAGTGCCTGTGAATTAGTTACGTTTATCTAATAATTAATGGTTAAAATATTGTAAATCTTAATTAACGTAAATCCATATGACGTATGTAAATAATATAACTATGCAGCTTTCAAGTAAGAATTCCAGGGATAAGCGAAATGAAAAGCCTTACAGATTTTGGTAGCGAATTTTCGTTTTTTTTCGGAGTAAATTATAATTTTTGTATACATGTTTATTCGTGAATTACTTTGATCGTGAATATGAGACTGATTTTCACATAGTTCATAGGGGACGCGAATTGGAATGATGATTTCCATAAGTATTTATTTCAGCGAAATATGTAAAATTAATATAAAACATTTATTTCATTTTGTCTCTTTTAATGTATTTTTGCTAAAACACAACATGGGATTACAAATAACACAGGGAAACAGATGTATTTGATGCTGTGTACAGTATGAAAAACAAACTAATACTCGTGAGTCAGGATAATTATAGTGTACGAATAAACGTCCGTAAACATTTCTACCGAGATTGCGCTATATTTGAGGCTGGAAGTTATAACTATTTTTACTTCAGCGAATTTATACTTAATATCAAGTAGGCCTATGCTTTTTAATAATATATTAAAATATTTACAGCAAAGAGAATAGGTAATTGAAGTATTTTTTTCATACAGCGACTGACGTATTCACAAGATATATGCTCATTTCAGTATTATCTAATATTTTAAGTCTCTCCCAGGACAGACTAAGCTTCCTAGTTAAGATAGTCAACATTAATAAAATACATAACATAATTCTGTTGAGGTATCAGTCACAAAATTAAAAATTATAATATAAAATTATAAAATAGTTACCTAAAAGGTCCGTCTCCTTAACTTAAAAATTAATGATTATCTGTAGCGCTTTCGGGACTAGTCCCATCATCAGCAGTAATAACAGAATATGGGCTCTTATCAGTTGACCCCTGATTCAATGATTCAATATTGAATTAGGGGTCAACTGATAAGAACACATATCCTGTTATTTCTGCTGATGATGGACTAGTCCCGAAAGCGCTACAGATAATATTTAATTTTTAAGTTAAGGAGACGGACCTTTTAGGTAACCATTTTATAATTTTATATTATCAATTTTAATTTTGTAACTAAGATAGCATAAAATGTGTTAATAGTTAAACAATTATACAAGTAAATAATTGTTTTTCACGAAGCATTTAGGTGAGATAAATTTTAATGGTATAACCTAGTTGTTACATTGTAACGTATTTTTTATTTGTTACAGGTGAGTCCTCATTTCCTGATGGCCGTTAGAACGGATTCTTATTGTGAGTAACATTAAGATATACTTATGTATAATTCTGATTAACGTAGTTTTAAAGTTGTTTACAGTACTACAATAACAAATATATCAAGAGGAGTATGCATAATGTACACTCTTCTTTTGAAATCACTCGCATTATATCAGACCATGAAGTATTATATACATTGTGCATTTATCTAAAGGTAATCAAAATTATTTACAAATTTATGGAAAAAATGTAGGGTCAGAAAGTATAGTAGGCTATCATATTCGTGGTGAAGATAAACTCGCGAATAAACATACACCATCTAAGGTTCAAGATAGGACATTATGCAACTTTTTAATATAATAATTCTCTACGATGCTTAATTTTTAAGTTGTACACAAATATTGGTACAATTTGGCAAGCAACACTTTACAATTAAATATGATGATACACATTACTAGAGATGGTATAATAGTTAATCTTTACATAAATAGGCTAAGACCAAACGGTTAAATACCATTTTGTCCTCTGTTTCTTAAGATGTTTTTTTGTTTAGTAGCTATTGACGAGCTTTAGTGTTATCGATATTTTTTGGGAACAGTTAGTGCTGCCTCTTTTAACTGCCAGGCAGTGTTTATGGAAAAATTCCGTAGTGCAAGAGTTAAATTTCTTCCACACAAGCATGTGATGTACAAATACCGTGTCCAAAAAAAATATTTTTTACTGCAAGGTACTAAAATCCAGCGCCAAAGCTCACATTTAAACTATAAGGAAGTAATACATGTACATGTGTTAATCACAGAGGTAGACGATCATCCTGCCAGCATACGGGTGACATGTAGTCAGCATGTCGGGTCCAACAGCCATTATAGCTAGTTTTCACAACGTGGAGCCGCTACTTATTGTAGCTACCAAAATTCCTCATGATGCTGGGGGCTAATTTAGAATACTATCATCAGTTGCACTCCAACATAAAGATATACTTTGCATTTTTATGATTATGGTCTGATACAATTTTAAACTATTAATGTCTAATATAATACAGGGCTATTCAGAAAGAAGGAACAGTCTTCAAACATTTATTTCTTCCAAACTACAAAACACATAAACACAATTCTAACGTTCCTGGGAAGAGAAAAGTTTGAAGTTCCGACTACGGCCACGTGGGAAGAGAAAAGTTTGAAGTTCCGATTACGGCCGCATTGGCGCTGTTCCTTGCATGTTCACTGTTTGTATTAAAATGGCGACACAACAGGACGTTGGATTGGAAGAGGAGCATAAGATCAACTTCATCTTCAGTGGCCTCCCAGGTCACCAGACCTAACCCCGTGTGATTTTTACGTAAAAGACCATGTTTATATCCCCGTATCCCCGATACTCTTGAAAATCTGCGACATCGAATTGTTGAAGCTGTGAATTCGATAACTAGATACTAGCTGATTCGTGTATGTCAAGAAATGAGCCACCATTTTGATATTTGTCGTGTAACACATGGTGCTCATATTGAATGCATAAAACAGTGGAATTTGAACTTTTCTCTTTTCAGGAACGCTGGAATTGTGTTTCTATTTTTTGGTAGTCTAGAAGAGATACATGTTTGAAGTTTGTTCCTTCTTTCTGAATATCACTGTATATTGTTATTTGCTATTTATGGTCGAATTTTGACCACTTGGCGAACACTAGTTATATTATATGGCTTAACAGTTTGGGATTTGGTTATGAACTAGTAATGAATGAACAATGATAGGGTTTGCTTATAATGATGATGATGGTTATGATGGCCAGATGATGTTCAGGGACCGTTTGGGCCTTAAAGTTTCCTGACATTTCCTTACGACGCTACCCCGAGACCACAGTTATTATTTAGGACTATTACACACTTGTTACAAAATGTAATGTCGATTAAGCGTACAAGATAACGATACACCATGACGCATGTTATGCAGTCACGCAACTCATTCTAAGTTTCACGAACTCTTTTATCTTAACACTTGCTTTACAATTCCGATGTAGGCCTACTTTATTGACGCTAGGGAAAATTAAATCCCTTTAAATTGAAGATGTTCTAAAGTCACAAAAGTGATTAACTTACTTGAACGTGCAGTAGTCATTTGAAAGTATTACGTATAGGCCTATTTAAGATAATATAGAAATGTTCTAAACTTGTTCAAATTCTCGGAGTATATAAACGTAATTTTAAGTTGGAAATATGTCTGCAGGCTACCAAACATAAACACGTTTCATATCAAACATCATGGGGACAAATGTACTCGGACCAATGGGTCTGTGCTCCTACACGTCTGTACTCGCACCATTTCACCGCACTCCCTTCCCACTACGTCAAACAGCAGCCACGGTAACGTATCGAGTAGGAATGTTACCAAACTTCCCTCAGTGTCATGGCTCTTGAATATTGAATACTGCAAAGTTGGTGGAGTTGAGTTGACAACACTGGAGTGCAGTACAATATATATATATATATATTATATATTATATATATATATATATATATATATATATACACACACAGGAATGCAGGGATGGAGTGATTTGCCGAGGCAGGAAATGAAGTAAGCTTTATGTATCCACGTAGACTTTCACGGCCGGAGTTGCTATGATGATGTTGATGAAGATTTTCGGGCTGTAGGCCGTGGTCGTGAGGCTTGGTACTTCCCCGACGTTTCGCCAAAGACTGCGTCTGGCATCCTCAAAGGTTGTCTTGAGGATGCCAGACGCAGTCTTTGGCGAAACGTCGAGGAATTACAAGCCTCACGACCACGGCCTACAGCCCGAAAATCTTCATCATCATCATCGAAGTAGGCTTTAGTTCGCATATCTTACGAGGGAACAGATCCGTTGGACAGACAATACAAGGATTCTTCGATAGAACTATATATTTTTTTTCGTAGAGAATGATATATGGAAAAGGAGATAGGACTGCATAGATAAACCATTATATCTGTTCAACAAAGTTGCCCAACTGTATCATCTTTATATGTAAACAAAGTGTGAGTCTGTCTGTCTGTCTTTTATGGACTCAAAAATACTTGACTGATTTGAATGGGGGGTTCACCGTCATTTGGAGCATTTTTCTGGGACAGTTAATGTATACAACAAATCACCGTACATACTATAGAGCCGGAGCTAAAAGAAAAGCGCATCGCTGCACTAAAAAGTCACTCTTTGGATGCTTAAATGGCTTACCGCTCCTAAACCATAAAAAATGCGCCAAATTAATGTACACAAAATTGAATATATATGTATAGAGGCCTATATGTCCATCGCTGTGGTCTCGAGGTAGCGTGCTGTCTTGTCACGCAGCGGGCCCGGGTTCGATTCCCGGTCGGGACAGGCTCCTGGGTGAGGTTTTTTTCCAGGTTTTTCCTCATCTGTAAGACAAATGGAATTGATTTAGTCCAGTGAGTTTGGGGGGGGATTTGCAGTAGACAATGCTACTTTAAATCGATTCTTTACTTTTCAGGATGCTTAGGGCCCAAATGTCCCCGAAAATCATCCGGCCATCATCATCATCATCTTTATCATGATCATCATCCTCTCACCGGTGTGGAAAGCAACGGGAAGCTACCACACCTATAAATCCCTAGTAAAGCTGCAAAGCATGGCATAATGGTATGATTGCAGTGAAAGACCTGCCCTCGGGCAGAATTACACAAAAAGGCCGCGACAGCATATGTATAAGTCTATCTGTTACGGATAACTTAGCATGCAATAACCATTTTTGGCTTTAAGCTCATTGATGCCGAGAAGATCGGAATAAGTAGATTCCCGGGCAACGACGTGTAATCGAACAGTAGGCTTATATAAACTCCTGGTGCGACAGGCCTGTAAGCCCCTTCGCCTACTAGCCATATGCTGGCCTCACATCCCATGTAGTAATCACATGCGTGGATGATCATCCGGCCAATATAGGGGTGACATGTGGCCAGCATGGCAGGTCCTCCGCCCGTTATACCTGATTTTCTCAATTTGTAGCCGCTATTTATTGTAGCTGCGAAAATTCCTGACGGAGCAGGGTGGGGACTGGGGGAAGAAATTTTCTAATGGAATTTCGGCCAGTATGCGACCGGTGGGGACTCGAACATGGAATGATAATTCCTTGATAATGTGGGATCATGCCGAAACGTCGGAATCAGTGGCTAGAGGCAGACCTTGAATCCATGACGCGGAAAACCCAAGAAAACCGTCTTAATCATATAGGCCCTATATAATTATATAGAATGTGTTGTAATATTCCCCATGGTGCCCACCCAGCATTGTGAGGCATTTGAATAGAGGCTCCAGGTTAAGAAGACCAGTTATAACGGCAAGCTACAATAAATAACGGCAAGTCCCGTAGATCGACGATGTGGCTATATAGGATAATTAATATTATTTATAGGAATCGTAGTAGCTATATACGTATTAGTAGAAGTTTCTATGTGGAATCGATACACGAAAATACATTGTTCGCAATGTATTTACATGTGTATATTATTACATATCCCATCCATAGTAATTCTGCCCGAAGGCAGGTCCTTCACTGCAATCATAGTATTTTCGTGCTATGCTTACAGCTTTACTAGGGAATTGTAGGTGTGATAGCTTCCCGTTGCTTTCCACACCGGTGAAGGATGATGATGATGATGATAATGATAATGATAAGGATGATGGTGATGGCCATATGATTTCGGGGACTGTTTGGGCTTTAAAGTTTTCCTGACATTTGTCTTACAGGTGAGGAAAACCCCCGATAAAACCTCACCCAGAAAAACTGCCCCGACCGGGATCGACCCGGGCGTGACAAGTCAGCACACTACCTCGAGACCACATCGATGGACTTATTACATATATAGGTTATATTAAGTGCGTGTGTGTGTGTGTAGCCGAGCTGTTTAATGCGTGATGCCTTGGTGCACAGGTTAGAACCCCATGGGAGCACGTTTCCTCATGGGATTTCGGCCATGTTGTAATACTTACAATAACAGACGCTACTTTCATCATCATGTGAGTAAACCATAGCGAACCTAACACAAAAATCTATTTTTAATAGTTGTGATAAAATTAACATTTCATTTTCTCAAGTGGCAGTGCTGATTGAAACGACTTTAATTTGTCTCATTCTTACAAGTAATAAAGAAAAGGGTGGATACACATCAATATACGTTCATGATCTAAGTTTATGCAATGATTACATTTTATTTGCATGTATTTTAAATATATTGATTTATTTGTATTTTATTTGAAACTATCTAATACCCGGCGTGCGCTGCTACGCCTAAATAAATGAAAATTAACGTGATTGTATGTTTAGTTGAATAAGTGACGGGAAAAATAATTATACATTTATATTTTTTAGATACCCCGTGCTGATTACCCGGCGTTGCCCGGGAATCTACTTACTCCGATCTTCTTGACATCTATGAGCTGAAATAAGAAAATTGTGTTTTATGTTTAGTTGAATAAGTAGAAGGAACAATTTATATCGTAATTATTTTTAGATACCCCGTGCTGTTTACCCGGCGTTGTCCGGGAATCTACTCATCCCGACCTTCTTGGCATAAATGAGCTAAAAGACAAAATTCGTTATTGTGAGTTATCTGTAAAGAATGCCCGCCATGTGCTGCTATGCTTGCACAGGAATCTACGTACTTGTCTCGATCTTTTTGGAATCAATGAAAGTCAAAAATGGTTATTGTGAGTTATCCGTAAGAGATAAACAAATGCTGTTGCCGAACTTTTTTGTTAGAGCGTTTTGAGATATTCAATTGCGTGTACATTATTTTTGTGTATTTGTTATGGTTTAGGCAGCGTAAGCCATTTAAGCGTCCTAAAGCTACTTTTTTTACGTTTTCCACTACAAAGGATGATTTTTAAGGGCGTAAGAGTTGAGTATCATAACTCTCTTATAGCCTATGTTCATCCCGGATATCTCCTGAACATTTTGCAAAAAGCCCCATCACAATCGGATCAACGGTATGGCCGCGCATAAAGTACGAACAAACAAACTACCATTTTTATATATTAGATAGTTCTATAAACCTCAATATTTCATAAGAGGTAGCCATTTGTGAACATATTTAAGAGTGTCGTTTTATTTCAGTTTTTGAATAGAATATGTTCAGGTACCTTTGAAAGAGATGTACAGACTAAAATTGCAATGACAAAAATGCAACTAAGACATTACATGGAATAATTTGGAACAAAAATATTACAAAGGAAACTAAAATGAAAATTTATAAGAGCATGAAGCAGAATATTTTGTCATATGGAAGTGAAACTTGGTCTTTGACGGAATTACAAAGAATAGAATTAGAACAGTTGAATTTGATTATTTTAGAGAAACCTCCAAAAAACAAGACAGGATAAAATAAGAAATGAATTCCTTTGGAGAGAAATGAATGTCACCACATCTGTTGTTAAGAGGATTGAAAATCGAACGCTTAAATGGTATGGTCATGTACAAAGAATGGAAAATGAAATATGACCAAAAATATATATACCAGTGGTCAGCCCCTGGAAGAAATAAACGTGGCAGAGTCCTGGTGGGGTCAGAATTTTTAAAATTGGTCTAAACCTTCTGTCAGCACTATGACCCAGGAGTCGACTCAAACGAAATGAGAATCAAAGGCTTGTTCTAGGCGTCACACAGGGCTGGCAACCCTTCTGAATCTCTTCCCGATCGTCTAGATTTAGAAAGTTAGAAACCTTGACCTCCCCACACTCGAATGGCCTCCTATGGCCTTTACTGGGACATTAATTTATGATTAATGATCCAATTGTTTTGATTAAAATACTAAATTTCCTTAGGGATAACAAAATAACTGTACTTTTTACTCAATAATATTTATTAAGGAAAATGGACATAATTATGAAACAAAATTATATATATTAAAAACTAAAACTAAACTCCTTGGCGCGACAGAACTAGAAGGTGAGTGGGCACCGGTCGCATACTGGCCGAAATTCCATTAGAAAATCTCTTCCCCCATGGGGACTCGAACCAGCCCATGTCCCATAGATCGGCGCCAAGGCATCTTGCGTTATCCCTCGGCTACGGCGCGGGACAATAATGTACTGTACATTGCATGGATTGAAACTGTTTTACGAATTTACTTCGAAATTCCACTTATCCTTAAAACTCCACTTTCCATCCTTGTCCTATAACTATTACAAGAAGGGTATATAACTTGAAATTAATTTTTGACTTGCCTCAATATCATAGTTTTCATACCTATTTTTGGAGCGTTTAATTAATCAGTATGTTAGGGCATAGAGTAGACACCTGTTTGTTGGTACAGGAAGTGTTATGTGATTACGAGAAGTTGTTAATTTCAACACAGTGCACAAACGGCATCAAAGCTTTGAGCGTTTGTAGTATGAGCGAATGATGTCATTTGATTATCCCAGCGGAAAAAATTCGTAACATGGCGGAGGTCAGGCAAGCCAGACGTGAAGTAGCACTGCATTTTTATAAAATTCTAGAAATGTTCATTTACCTGCATCCTCATTTCATGCAGAAGTAACTTCCTCTTGGAAGTTACTCAGAAATATTTGAAATTATTTTCTGTGCCTTAAATAATTTTTAAAATTCATAGGTGTATTGTAAGTAGTGGAGTGAATATTAACAAGTCATCAGACAAGAGCAATGACAATAGAAGCTTTTTATAGGATAAAGAACATTTTCTGCGGACCTTGGAAAAATAATTGGAGGAGAATTGTGACACAGGTGCCTGGAGATTGAAACGGAATGAGGAGAAACTAATGGAAGCATTGTAAATGTGTATATTCGCAAAGAATGGAGGATATAAAATGAGTAGAACAACCGGACAAAAATAAATGTTTGAAAGTTAAAAATGATAAATATTTTATATAATCTTGTTACAAAACTGGACAATCAGTTCATTATTTCAGTGAGAAAAGCTAATCGTTCTATATTGTCATTTGAAACATACACCATGCTTAAAATAAAAAACACTAGCGTACCCGGCAGACGTTGTCCTGCCCGAACGTTCAATTCTCATATCATGGGCGGACGATAAAAATGTTACTTTTTTACCATAAAATTCAGAAATTAGGACATAATTAGATATTATTAAATAAGTTCGCAAGAAAACCTCTTACAGCCTTCTGTTGTGTGAATGATGACGTCTCACAGTCATGAACATTACTCGAACCAGCGTAAGTCCCGTAGTTCTGCACCAAGACTTCTTGCCTTAACCACTCGGCTACGGCGCGAGACTCTTGGTATCAATGAAACAAAAATGGTTATTGTGAGTTATCCGTAAGAGATAAACATATGCCGTCGCGGACTTTTTTGTAGAGCTTTTTGAGATATTCAATTCTGTGTACATTAATTTTGTGTATGTCTTATGGTTTAGGCAGCGTAAGCCATTTAAGCGTCCAAAGAGCTACTTTTTTCACGTTTTTTCCACTACAAAGGGCAGTTTTTAAGGGTGTAGGAGTTGAGTATCACAACTCTCTTATAGCCTATGTTCATCCCGGGAATCTCCTGAACATTTTGCAAAAGCCCCATCACAATCGGATCAACGGTATGGCCGCGCATAAAGTACGAACAAACAAATATACAAACAATCAAACAAACATTAATTTTTATATATAAGATGTTTCAAATGTAAAACACTTCTTTTCGAAACGTTAACATAATTATTTACATTACACTGATTGGGACTAAGGTCGAATCGAATTCCTGAAAATACATACATATTTTCAATCCTTGCAACGTAGGTACAATGTTTTATTTAATATTCTGTCGATTGTTTGTTTTTGTTTTAATAAATGTTAAAATATACGTATTCAATAACCTTTATACAAAAGAACGCTCCGAAATACGCTCAGAATGTATTGGTCTGTTTGTAATATTGAAATTGATAAACGTTATGTAGATTTAGGTCTATTTCGATTTCATGATATTGCATTGTATTTTATAGCATTTCACTTTAATATATTTTAAAATCATTATGGACTTCTTTACGTTTAGGTCTTTTGAGCTTGTTCCTGTGAGATCTCAATATGTAGTTGGTCGGTCCATCTTAAATTTCGTCTTTCTTTATCTCGAAGTCCTTTAGGTTAATACTGCAATACTAACGTAGGAAAGCGAGATGGGTCCCTCGTTTGGACATGTTGTAACTAATTACTTCGACTATTTAACTCATGCCCCAAATGACTGTCAATGACCAATCGCATGTCAATGCATTTTGATTTACAACCAATCACAGTCGTTTTTCACCTCGATTTTATCGTTTTCACTTTACAAAGTTGTTCCCAGATTGTATATATAGTTCACGAATGTAACCAGATTATGTTTGTGAGATATAATAGAAAAACGTTCGTAGCAGTTGATTATACCATACAAAAATCACTGTTTGCACTTTCTTAAACGTATTATTTCCCAGGAATTAACGTTGCAGAAAATATAATTGACATATTTACATCATAGGTAATCAGAAATTAATTAATAACCTGTAATGATGTTTCATTTTTCCTCCTCTAGGGTGCATTCTTATAATATTGCGATCCTTTGGCAATAATAAATAATATGATCTGGTGGCAATGATGAACAAATGAAATATAGCAAACGTTTCTCATTTGTTTTGAAACATCGCCGTTTACATTAAATATATAAATATTTTAATGTAACTATATTTAAATAATGATTTGTGAGTAAACAGCTTAATTTTATTCGTTAAATAGTCCTAACAAATGCCACTCTTGATTTCCAAATTGTCTAGATAAATTAGAAATAACTTGTGGCATTACTTATGACTATTTATTTCATATACCGATGATTTTGCCTTTTCCTGTTGATAAAATTGCCTCTTCCTGTTGATAAAATTGCCTTTTCCTGTTGATAAAATTGCCTCTTCCTGTTGATAAAATTGCCTCTTCCTGTTCGTAATGAGAGATATCTCTGCAAATTAACATCTTTGACAAGGATATCGATTCAATAATGTACCATCAATATGGCACAGCAAGAAATGCCAATAGAAAACAACTTCAACAATTTCCAAAAAAAAAAAAAGTTAGTCCTGTTGCTCCAAAAAAATGATTAAATGTTGTATAATGAATATGCATTATCGTTAATAGTTATTTCTCATACAACCATGTTATTGAATTTCCCCAATCCCAAATAGATTTAACAGTAAAGATATGCTATTTATAACTATACAGCCGGCCTATAGCCGCCCGGAAGTAAAATCGGAATACATAATCTCACATTTGGTAAATATTAAACATTATAATTGTGTTTAGCTTATAATGTTGTATTATTCGCTGAATAGTCGCTCCAAATCCAACGCGAGGTTGAATTTTTCATTAGACGAAATAACTCGCGACTTTGTCGCTCACGATTTTTTTTTTCAGAAAAACACAGGCTCTTGTTAGATTACTGTTAATAAATTATTCTGACTTTCTTAATCTACATTTTGAATTTTTAATATTTATTTGCTTGTCTATTTTTGTCAAACCTAAATATCTCTTCTGTGTAGCTTGCAATTTTCATTGGATTTTAGGATTTAGATCCAATTTTCGTGCTGTATTTCAGTTCTGATTTTGCAGTTACATTATGTAATTTCAATTTGGTTGCGGTTGACTCGTATTTGCTTATCAGAATTTATTTTTATGACTCCATCTATTGCATTGTTTTACTGTGACTCTATCTCTGTGTCATTTGTTATTTATTAGATGACCGAAGTAATTAAATTCAGAAACTTGTTCTAATTTTTCCATCAATTATATTTAGTTCTTCGTAAGTGTTTTCCACTTATGCCCATTCATTTTGTTTTTAGAGAAGAAATTTTCAAATTGAACAGTTTTGGTATATTATTTAATTCATGTGCTGCCATTTGTAATTGGTCCTCCGAGGTAGCAAACAGTAACCTACTAAATCGTCTACATTCAAGTGTTTGCATAGTTTAATTTCTAGAAGACTGTGCTCCTTGTCGAAATATCATTTTATAAATATTTATCATTTTATTGATATATAAATTAAATAATACTGGTGAGAAATCACAACCTCGTATTATCCCTTTATTCGCTAATATCGCCTCTCATACTATTCAAGAATATCCATCCATAGTAATTCTGCCCGAAGGAAGGTCCTTCACTGCAATCATAGCATTTTCATGCTTTACTAGGGAATTGTAGGTGTGGTAGCTTCTCGTTGCTTTCCACACCGGTGAAGGATGATGATGATAATGGCCGTATGATTACGGGGACCGTTTGGGCCTTAACGTTTTCCTGACATTTGTCTTACAGGTGAGGAAAACCCCCGATAAAAACCTCACCCAGAAAAACTGTCCCGACCGGGGATCGAACCAGAGCCCGCTGCGTGACAAGGCAGCACGCTTCCTCGAGACCATACCGGTGGACATTCTAGAATATAATGTTAAAAAATCAGTATGTATTTTAGCCTCAATAGATTGTCTCATTTGTATCGTAATAATTAAGGTATTGGCATGATGCCCATTGCAAAACGATTATTGAACATTTGATACGCTTCAGCTTGAGTCGCTTCGTTCGGCAACTAGAAACTTACAATCTTACAAATTTTCAGAATTTGTAGAACAATAAAGTTAAACATGTCGAAGCGTCGATACAATATTGTATTCATAATTACTTAGGAAGATTTTTGGACCAAAGAAATATGAACAGACAGGTAAATGGAGAAGAGTGTTTAACAGTGAATTACATGGTCTTTATAGGAAGCCAGATATAATGAGAAAAGTTAAGTCTCGTAGTCTGCGATTGGCAGGACATGTGGCACGAATGGGGAATGAAAGACGTGCATGGAAGCTACTTGTAGGAAAATTAGAGGGGAAACGCCCAAGAATGAGGTGGGAGAATAACATTAACTATAATTTGAGGGAAATAGATTATACAGGGAATGATTGGAAAACATTAGCTCGGGATAGGGTTACGTGGAGAGTTTATGTCTGCGCGGTCATGAACCTACGGGTTCGATAGTGCCAGTGAGTTAGTTAGTTATTATGTAACATAATGTGTTCAATAGATCAAAATTCGGTCTATAAAGTCGCGGATTTTAGAATAGCTACTTCCTGCTTCTGTGTTCTTACTTTACTCTTTTTATTTTTCGAACAATATTTTCTACCTGGTATACAAATATTTATTTTTCCTTTCAGAGCACCTCCAGCAGTATTGATTAGTCCTTAAATTACACTGAGCAACAAAAATAAACTTTTTTGTCTCAAAAAGAAAAAATATGTGATTCTGATAGTATTTTTTCTCCTGAATTCAAATATGATATCGGTTTTTTTCCATCACGCAAGGTTTCCGAGAGATCCTATAAATGCTGCAGCCATAGTTAGAAATAAGATTAAAGCACCTACTGATCATGTATATAGGAATTTAAAGGATCCAGAACAGGAATTTATAATTTCAAACACTTTAATATTTTCTACATTCGTAACTACACAATATTCAAACATTCGGACTCACCTAGAAGGTAATAAATGACGATTTTCTGCTATATTTCGCCTGTGGAGCATCCCTCTTGATCGTCCAACAATAATCGGCCAGCATATTAGGATTCCATTTGCCTTGATATCTCTTTTCCATAGCTGAAATCTCCTGAGTTACCTCATTTGGTTTTATTTTAAAATGGACAAATGAACGAAAACGTTTATTAAAAAGTAATTAGTTAAATCCATTAATTGAAATTGAAATAAAAAAACTGTGGGTGTTGGAGAAATTCCGAATACATATTTGAAAACACGATAAAAAGCTACATTAAGTACAACTATTGGTACTCATGAGACAAAAATCATGTTGATCAGTGTTAGCAATGTATCATATTAAGATACATATCTTTAATTTATTTAATACTAGCTAATAATAGGCATGCGCTGCTACGCCTAAATAAATAATAATCTGTTTTTGCGTTTAGTTGAATAAGTAAAAGGAAAAATAATGTTAAATGTATATCGTTATTATTTTTAGATACCCCGTGCTAATTAGCCAGCATTGCCCGGGAATCTACGTATCCCTATGTGCTTGGCATAAATGAGCTTAAAGACAAAATTCGTTATTTTGAGTTTCCGTAAAATAATCCCGCCGTGCGCTGCTATGCTTGCCCGGGAATCAACTTATCCCGATTTTCTTGGCATTATTGAAAGACAAAAATGGCTATTGTGAGTTATCCGTAAAAGATAAGCATATCCTCTCGTGGATTTTTTGTAGTTTTTTTGACATATTCAATTCGGTGTACATTAATTTTGTGTCTTTGTCATGGTTCAGGCAGCGTATGCTATTTAATCGTGAAAAAAACTACTTTTTTCAGGTTTTTCACTACAAAGGGCAATTTTTAAGGGAGAAGGGCTTGAGCATTAAAACTCTCTTATAGCCTATAATATTTGCGGGAAAATCCTGAACATTTTCAAAAAACCCTATCACGATCGGATGAACGATATGGCAGCGCACACTTGCCCGGGAATCTATCTTGAAGAATGGCTATTGTGAGTTATCAGTTAAAGATAAACATATGCTGTCGCGGTCTTTTTTCTAGAGTTTTTTGAGATATTCAGTTCTGTGTACATTAATTTTGTTTAGGGCCTATTTGTTATGGTTTAGGCAGCGTAAGACATTTAACCATCAAAAAAGGGACTTTTTCACTACAAAGAGTGATTTTTAAGGGTGTAGGAGTTGAGTATCAGAACTCTCTTATAGCCTATGTTCAATCCGGAAATCTCCTGCACATTTTGCAAAAAAAAAATCCATCACAATTGGGCGAACGGTATAGCAGCGCATAAAATACGAACAAACAAACATTCATTTTATATAATTAGATTTTAAGTAAAACAATTGAAAACGAATTACACATTATGAAATAATAGCTTACATGATTTTGTTTTCTCTGCGGTCCAATATATTTAAATAACCGGCTTGATAAATTAGCATTTCTCCAATTTAAAGGTTAAATTGCGATTTAGATTCTGTAAAATAAGTAAAATCCTGTCTTATTAATTAAATTGGAAAGGTAGTCTTCCCCAATGGCTGTTTGTCTTTGTGGAAAGAAAAGTTATGACATGTGTTAATGTGATTGTTCGAGAGGCTGAAAGAAAAAAACCGGCATCTTTACATCATGTAATTAAAGAAGGTCACGCATTAACACATGGCATTGTGCTTGAATAAAAACAAATGAAATAAGAATCAAAGAGATGTGGCGCTGAGGCTCGTGTTTGTGTTGACAGCTGACGAGCGTGAAGCGTTAAGTCATTAATTGTAATGCGTTGCAGATAATAAATGCAATGTCTTGTTCAGAGAGCGCAAAGCTTACATGTATATTTCCACTAGCAATATTGCGGTAATTACAATGTTCCTAGTATCCATCCGCTTGATTATACCTTGAAATCATTTAGCAAAAAATGAAGAAAGAAGAAGAAGAAACTTTTCTCTTTGTATTTTTATATAATTGAAAATCCACTATTAAAGAACCCTTAAAAACACAAGAAAATAAACAAATATTAACATTTTATAAAGTAATGGCTGTTCCTGTATTGATGTATGGATCAGCATGTTGGACGATCACTAAAAGAGAAGAACAAAGATTGGAAGCAGCTGAGATGTGATTTTTAAGAAATATAGCAGGATATACTCTGCTGGATAAGAAAATAAATGAAGATATAAGAAAGGAACTAAATATTTTCAAACTTACAGACCGAATAATTAAATATAGGAGCGACTGGAAAGAACATATTGATAGAATGCCCAGAAGGAAGATTTCCAAAATTATTGCTAAATTATAAACCGCGCGGAAGGAGAAATGTTGGTCGCCCACACAGAAGATGGTCTGAACAATTTTAACAATTCTAGCTTTCATGAAACCGGAACGAGCCAACAGGCTTAATCCCTGCAAGATGATGATGATGAAAATCCAATACGAGGATCAAATTTACAGCGAAAATTGTATTGTAAATAGGTAGGAAACACAGATTTGAGCCGAAATATGTGACTTCTCAGATAATGCGGGATAGATGTTAACTTGTCGGGTCCAGTATACACCGTGTCCCATTCAAACCTCCCACATTTTAATTAATCATAACTCTCAAAGTATGCGGAATTATGAAATGAGGTTGGTATTAAAAGGAAGAGAAACCCAAAGAATTTTTGTTTTCATTGTTGCAGTTAATTCATCTGTCGCATGTTGGACAATAATGACGTAAAACAAAATGGCAACGAGCACAAACCGTTTTCTGGTATGCAGAGACAAAGTCAATAATTACAGTGAAAAGAAATTACCGAAGAGAATATGGAGGAAATGCACCTGATGGGAAGACCATTAAGGCATGGCTTGAGAAGTTTCTGGCGAGTGAAAGCGTTAAAAAAGAACCAGGTGGTGTTTCAGAAGAAACTATTGAAGAAATTAGAACAGAATTTCAGAGAAGTCCACAAAAATCAATTCGCCAAACTTTCCGGCAGTTCAATGGACATGTTGGACAGAACAGACTTCTAGTGCCTTCACAAATACTTTCGTCAGTCCGAACTTGATGTGTAAAGGTGGTAGGAAGACATCTTGAGGGTTCACAAGTGGTTCATGGGGAAACACTTTTGACTCCAGGAATGTAGGTTTGTCTTGCAGGCCATTCTTTACAAAAGTAGTGGTTTGCTTTGTCGTGGCTATCCCACTCACATAAAAAACAACAGTATTTTGTGTACCCTTTTGCATACCCATTAAGAGTCCAATAACTTTCAAGTCTCCACATATATGCCATTTGTATGAAGTACATTCAATGCACCTTAGTATTGCACTCATAACCTCAAAAGTTTCCTTCGTATGAATGGCATATGCGATAGGAACAGATGGGAAAAATATTGCCAATATGGATAAGTACTGCCTTTAGACTTAGTTTGGAGGAATCTATAAATAAGCGCCAGTCCTCTGGATTATGTTCATGTCCCAAAGCCTGAAATAAGCCATTCACATCGTTGCAAAAAAAAATATATATTCCTTCATTCTCAGAAAAATATTCAATAAAATGAGTTTGTCGTTTTCTAAATGAACTTATTCTAACATTGATATCTATAATATTCCGTTCTTGCAGTCTAGAGCCCAACAATTCTGCTTGACGTTTGGGAAGGTTTAAGTCTTCCACGAGATCATTGAGAGCGTTTGTGTGAACACACCTGGTGATTACAGGGTAAAGACGATGTTAGATGGCTGAAACTCTGGATCTCGAGTAGGACTACTACAGCCTGAGACGTTGGGTGTTTTTTCTTCTGAAACTGTGTACTGTTCTGGAGGCTTAGGTACAGGAAGATGTTCATTGTGAGGAATGGTCGGATGGCTGCTGAAAGTAAATTAGGGTACTGGATCTGCCCTTTGGATTTTGAAGTATATCCTTCTATATCTACCAAACAGAAATAACAATCTGTTACATGGTCCCGAGATTCTCGCCAAACCATAGGTACAGCAAATTTCATTGCATTGCGTTTACCTTGTAGCCAATTTCTCAAATTTCTAGAGCATGAATTGCAGCATATGTGAGGTGCAAATGACTTATCTTGGTCTCCCATACGACATCCAAAATACAGTTTATATGCCTTTCGAACTAGAGGTGTAATATTACACTTTTGGCTCTTGAAGGTTAGTTCTCCACATAGAACTAGGATTAGTTTTACACTGACGTGGCATTATAGTATAATTACTATCCTTCAAACTCTTCGAAGCACAATTATGAAACACTAGCTCACTCCTTGAACACCAACAGGAAATAAACTACAGACTGAAAATAAATGAAATATCATTAGTTATAAAATGCTAAATACAGATGGCAGCACAGGATGGGATGCTAATATTTAGTTGTAATATTTATCACCAGATGTCGACCTATCTCCTAAGAAATAAAAACACGAAATTGACGTAGTATGTGGAAAGTGGGAGATTCAATTAATACAAAATACATGTTAGACTAAAATAAACATTCGTAAATATACTTTTTTTGGGTTTTATGAAAAAACGGTACGTGATAGACAAAATCTAATTACAGATTCGTTTTTGCCATTAAAACGTCTACCTAATACACCTATTTTCATAAATAGGACAAATTTTGTGTTGCAAAGTGTTATAAGCATTTACTAAAATTGGATTTTTGAGGTTTGGGATGCAAGCTTGTGAAAAATGTATCTTCCTTTGTTGTTTTCATCGGTATAGAGTACTCACATGAAACATAGTATGAGATTGAGGTTTACTTACGATATAGGAGTCAAAAAACTATCATGTTTCTTTTATTTGAACTGCTAAATATCCGTATGTGATGTACTGATGTATGTAGTGGGAGACAAAATAATGGCAGACGTTGCTTTCATCTTCCTTTAATAAATTTCAAAGGATAAATGTTTTAGATTTTCCATACAACACATGCAATTAAAATAATTAAAAGCACACAAAGGGGAAACATAGTTCTATTAAATACCTACTTCTAGTGAGTTGTGGAAATGTAATTGCACTACGTATAGAAAATAATCTCGATCTACTTTTATTTACAGGAAATTGACAATTTTGCCCCAAAACGGAAAAAAAAAATCATATAAGAGTTTATTTAAAACTAAAATTGCACGAAATGAAATAGCTACATGGCTTTGTCAGCATTCGCTCTAAGATCAGTAAAGTATATAACTTCCACTCTGGCGATCCGGTATTCGATTTCCGGGTCATTCAATTTCCACATTGGGTTTTGATGTGTTATTGTACCGTGCTGTCTTCGCCAGTTGCCCTGATACCCTGATAATCATAAATAATTAAAATTGTGCTGCTTTGTATCTTTCTAGTGTGTGTGTGTGTGTGTAAGTTCAAAGTGCACGGCTCTCTGCCTATAAGCGATCCTCCTAGAGTTTTGTCTTGTCAGTTCCTTAGGGATCCATCAAAGGATAAATCAATAAAAAACAAAAGAATACATACATACTTTAGATGTGTTAAAAGCAAATTTAAAATGTATGCTTGAGAATTTAATTCATTATAGATATAAGGCTATCAAAATATAAATGATTTGCCTCGTTGGCTTTCTTATTCAGGAATCCAAATTCCTGGTTTCAGTTACTTTTTTGGATTGGATTTTTATTGATACAACTAATTTCACTTTGATCATTTCGTAATTAATTATTTTTAATGTCGGATTGGTGACCTCGAGGTAGAATGTTCACTTACGAATCTGGAGTTCCAATTTAAATCCCGAACAAGGTCTAATGATTTTTCATCATCATCATCATGGTACATTCACGAATTTAGGCCATTTGTTGACCTGTTTCGGCCTCAAGAGAAACGCCATTTAAAAGTCTTTTGAGTGGACGTCCTGGTCTAAGAATTGTTTCGAGCAAAAAATAAAATAAAATTAGAGGCGCTTCTTCATTCAGGACGATGTATAACACAATAAAGAATAATTAGCAAAAATATGTGACGTTAAAACCCTAAACAAATGTAAGGAAATAAGTTTGTAAAATCCAAAGTGTATCATAGATTACTTTTGCAGTTTATGTTTTAATTGGTAGATGTCGCATTATGATCATTAGTAGGTTCGAACGACTTGTATCTCCACAATAAATAATAGTAATAACAATAAACTACTGATAATGATAATGGTTACAATAATGATAATAATAAAAATAATAATGGTAATGAAATAAAGGTACGATAGCCACGTGATTAGCATGTCGCAATCATCAAACTTACTTTGTTTTGTTAATAGGATTTCGTTATTTCCAATATTAAGTACGTACTCAAATCTCACGAAGCTGAATGGACACACAAGGGAGCTGAAAACCATTGCATGCCGAATCCTACCTTGAAATTTCTCCAAAAAAGAAGCGTTGTGATGTACCAAGGTCGTGTCCAGAAAAAATGTCTGCCATTTTTAACTGCAACGCACAGAAATGCTAACTCAGTATACGGAGCAGATGGATTTCCTGCAGGAGTAAGAGCGGAGTGAAGTGAAGCAGGACGGCAGGTAGTGAGTGTTATTCAGTCTTTCAATTCAAGCGTTGTATTACTTTCGTGCAATATATATGATATATTTGTTGCTGGATTTTAGTGCCTTGTAGTTAAGAAACGGCAGCTAATTTTTTTTGGACACGGCTTTCGTACATCACAACGCTTCTCTGAAAAAAAAATCAAGATAGATTTCAGCATGCAACGGCTGACAGTTTCCTTATCAGAAAAAAAATGTAAAGCTGAAATCGAACACTTAACCCTGAGATGCTAGACAATGCTTAACCGTTTTTAGGCAGCAAATAGCGACCGTTAATGGGTCTTTTCGTTGAGACTGAGGAAAATAATATTTTTCTTGAAAAGGGAAACATTAATAATAAACGAGGTAATAAACCGAAATTTTAAGCAATAAACAACTTTGAAAGTATCGTAAACCATGGTAATAACGCATTAATAGTAGTAAAGATGATGATGATGATGATGATGATTGTAATTCCGACAACAATAATAATAATAATAATAATAATAATAATAATAATAATGTAATAATAATTTTTGTTAGGAATATTCCACAACACAGTGTTTCACCTTCAACCCAATGTGATTTGTCGCCAGAGGTTTCAGTCTAAAGCATCTTCTTTCCTCAAATCTCTAGCTTCCATACTTCTCCTCACTCCATCTATCAAACGTTTTCTAGGTATGCCTCTTCCACTTCTTCCATGAACTTTCCAAGTAAGGATCTTATTTGTTATTCTCTCTTCTTCCATTCATATCATATCAAACGCTTTTCTTGTATTTTTTTCTAATATGTTTTTTTGAGCTTGCATAATTTGCCTTATTTTGCTGTTTCTGACCTTATCCCTTTTTGAAATTCTTGTCGATCGCCTCCAAAAATCCATTTCTACTGCTAAAGCTTGTTGGCTTGTTTTCTACTTACTGTCCAGGTTTCGGAGCCATATAATAAAATGCTTTGTAACAGAACTTGAAATGTAGTTATAATAATAATAATAATAATAATAATAATAATAATATAATAATATAATAATAATAATAAAATAATAATAATAATAATAATAATAATAATAATAATTTATTTATTTATTTATATAAAGTAAAGTAATCCCACTCACTACATGACTCAGGAGGCCCTTCAGGTAGTTGGAGGTTAGGGCTCCCACTTTTCTGGACAATCGGCATTTGATGTCAACCGGGTTGTCAGCCCTGCGTGACGGTCGCCTTTATCCCAGAACAAGCGTATGTTACTCATTTTTGTTAGAGGCTGAGTCGACCCCAGGACCATAGTGCCACCAGAGGGTTTGGGTCAGTTTAAAAATCCTGGTCCCACCGGGACTCGAACCCTCGATTTTCCGGCTTGTAGCGCAATGCCTTAACCACTATGCTACATACAGATTTTTAATGTTTGCACATCTTTCTGTGCCTAAAGTTTTATTTTTCTTCTCCACTCGTCTCTATCCATCCACTCCATGTCCTTCAGTTCTCTAGTTTTCATTCCAGTTCTTATTTCTTGCATCCACGAGTTTCGAGGTCTTCCTTTCTTGCTTCTTCCAGGTGGAGTTTTCCTGGGTAACCTTTCTTCTTCCATTCGTTGTACTTGCCCATACCAATTTAATTGCTTATGTGGTCTCGAGGTAGCGTGCTGCCTTGTCACGCAGCGGGCCCGGGTTCGATCCCCGGTCGGGGCAGTTTTTCTGGGTGAGGTTTTTATCGGGGTTTTTCCTCACCTGTAAGACAAATGTCAGGAAAACTTTAAGGCCCAAACGGTCCCCGAAATCACATGGCCATCATCATCATCCTTATCATTATCATCATCATCACTATCATCCTTCACCGGTGTGGAAAGCAACGGGAAGCTACCACACCTACACAATTCCCTAGTAAAGCTGCAAGCATAGCATGAAAGTGCTGTGATTGCAGCGAAGGACCTGCCTTCTGGCAGAATTACTATGGATGGATATCTTGTATAATACAATAATAATAACAACAACAATAATAGTGAGAATGATGATGATAGTTTTAATGTAAATAAAAGTGTGGCGATGCATTCACATTTAAGATTGAGATGCATAGCGAGTGTAGAAACTGTTACAATAACGGTAATGTTATGTGAATAGTGTTTATCTTGTTAGCGAATGAGTGACATTATCTCGTTTTGCTAGTAAAAGTTGGAACATTGAATTTCACTGACAGCAATTGTACCAACTAAAGCACAGCCAACAAAATGAGAAAATACTATTTATAATAATGAGCTTAATGAAGAAGTGTTGTTACATTCTGACCGATGCATATGTTTTACGTCTGAGGAATTCAATTACTGGTTAAAGCTACAATATTCAAAATTCCAACTTTCTGCTCCAGGGAGGGTCGCATTCAGTTATCGATTCCGTTCACAGTGAAGCAAGAAACATCTCTTAAGTAATAATGCAGCCTGTGGCGGATGCATTTAGATTTCAGTGGCGTAACAGCTATGTATATATTTAACTTTCACAGGGAAAGAACACTATGAGGTTTAATTTAAGAATTAGATTAATGTTTTTTTTTTACCTCACCTCATATCCTTTTTATTCTATACTGCAGTTTCAGAGCTTATCTCCATCGTCAGTAGCCTCTGGTCGACCTTCTTCAAGAAGAAAACCGCCAAGAAACGACATAACACCAGTCGACCAGAGGCTACTGACGATGGAGATAAGCTCTGAAACTGCAGTATTAGAAGAAAAAGGTTTGATGAGATGAGGCAATAAAATCATTAATCTAATTCTTGCCTATGTATATGTTAATTTTAAAATATTTTTCTCTCCGGATTCGATTATTGCGGATCCAAATCCTACCGGGTCAATGACTTTTCAGATAGTAAAAATACCCAGCATGACTTCTTTAGGAAGGAAATTAAAGCTCTAGGTCTCATGTCTTATATTTATGGCACGTACAAGAAATTAAAATCTAAAATGATATCTCTGAACTACATGTATCGTCTCTTGTTGAATTTGAAATTGTGACGTTGAGTGACTTTAATGACTTCAAATATCACAAATTATTGTTATATAAAATAACACATACCCATATAGTGTTTTTAGCTCACGAAACAACTTAGTTTGAATATAGAAATGCCAAAATTTGAAATAAAATTGTCTGGGGATTTTATCACAATTTACTTCTTATTGTAGGCCTACGTAAGATCTATAAGCGGTAATGAAAATGTTCATTTTTTATTTAAATTATTTTCTCTAGCCTTGTCTATACTCTGAATCTTGCACAATATCTATGACTAGAGCATGGAACTCACTTCCCAGTCATATCAGGGACTGTCAATCGCTATCATTATTTAAATCCAAATTAACTGATATCTTAAGTTCGACACAATGAAAACATTAACTGCATGACAACTATATAGAGCATTACATTAATAATCTAGGAAGCTACTTACTTTATTTTATATCATTTTAATTTTATTATATTCTATGTTTTTATTAGTATTAGCTAGTATTAGATCACATCATCATTCTATGTTGTTTAGTCTGTATTTTAATAATACAGGGTGGACCGCTCGAATGGACCTAATTTCAATTGCTTGTTACTGGCAAACGGTTGAAGATAGAAACTTAAAACAACGTTCATATTACAGAAAAACTCACCAAGTTTTGATATCCAGATCACCACATCTCTATATGAGCCCCAGCAGTCACTGTGACGATATCAAAGCGGATTATGAATTGAAACAAATTATTGCCAAGTACGTTTGGAGTATTGTCTTCTGGAATGTTCTCAATAGCCTCTATGATGCTGCTCACGAAGGGATCACGCGAGGTCTTTGACTGGGGTGGGCCCCAGAGAAAGAAATCCAGTGGTGTTAAATCGGGAGATCTCGGGGGCCACGCGATTGGTCCTCCCCTACCAATCCAACGGCCAGGGAAAATGTTGTCCAAAGTCGTACGAACTTCATTGGACCAGTGGGGAGGAGCACCATCTTGCTGGAAAACGATGTTAGGCTGCAGTTGTTCAATTTGTGGAAGAAGAACTGCTCCAGCATGTCAAGATATGTGGTACCACGAACAGTTTTCTCGGCGAAGAAAAACGGTCCAATGACCTTATTATGTGACAAACTGCACCAAACATTCATCTTCGGACTATCACGAACATGCTCTTGAATAGCGTGAGGATTCTCCGATCCCCAGATCCGCACATTATGCCGGTTTACCTTGCCTGACAAATGGAAAGTGGCTTCGTCCGAGAAGAAAATCTTGGTCATGAAGTCAGGATCAGCGCCGAGACGGTCCAGCATCGTATTGGCGAATTCCACTCGTTTCGGCATGTCATTCGGCTCCAGACGTTGCACTAACTGCACTTTATATGCGTGCAGTTTGAGGCGTTTGTGGACTATCCGTTGTAATGTCGATTTTGGTATTTGAAGTTCCCGCGAAGCTCTTCTTAATGACTTCCGGGGGCTTCGCTCAAATGCGGCTTGAAACATTTGCTACCATTTCATCGGATGCTCTGCGACCACCACCATGCTTCTTCAACACAGATCCTGTAGCTAATAATGTATCACGCCACTTCTTTATGCTTCTAGCAGTTGGAGCATCACGGTTAAAACACACGCCGGAACTCCCTTTGAACTCTAATGATTGATTTAAACTCCGCATACCACAAAACAGCTTGCGCTTTCATCTGCGGAGTCGCCATTTTCACAAACAATTAAATCTAAGAACGAGAACGTATCTTTGTGCCATCTACCGACAGGATTCGAAACTTGGTGAGTTTTTCTGTACTATGAACGTTGTTTTAAGTTTCTATCTTCAACCGTTTGCCAGTAACAAGCAATTGAAATTAGGTCCATTCGAGCGGTCCACCCTGTATCTTAAAATTGTAATATGTACGTAATTTTTGTATAATTTTACTATTCGCTGGTTGAGTGGAAGAGAAGGCCTTATGGCCTTAACTCTGCCAGCTAAAATAAAGCATTATTATTATTATTATTATTATTATTATTATTATTATTATTAATATTATTATTATTAATATTATTATTATTAATATTATTATTATTAATATTATTATTATTAATATTATTATTAAAATCAGACAATAATATTGTCCATGTAACAAATTCACATAAAAGAAAAAAGTAAAAATGTAATATTACACCCGATAAAATCAATTTATGTTGACTGTTTAACTTGTTTCCCAAATGAGAGTTGATCACCAATCACGTTTTAATGAATTTTGTTTTACAATCAATGACAGTCGTATTTCACTTCACTCTTTACCGAATTCTTTTAACCATCTCCTGCTTTTGTGATAAAGAAAGTTCCTCTTTTTTAATATTCTGAACTGGTCAGAGCATTATTTTGCAGTGACTGATTCGACAACAAATCCGCCAGGTTTCAATGTACAAAATGACAGACAAGATTTAGCTGCGCTTCAAATGAAAATATACACGAAATAATCCAGCAATCTAAGCCTCAAAACACTCAAAGTAATAGGAAATATATTTGGAGCCAGTTGGAAAGATTTTTTGTTAACAATGAAATTACATATTAACATCAGAAACTCCAACAAATTACATTGCCAACATACTGAAAGACTGGGTCCTTAACAATTGGTGACCGACAGCTCTGCGTTCCACCCACCGCTGCTGGACCGGACATTTCTGTCAGTAGGGTGGACTTTTAAATTTTAAACCGCGCTGGCACAGTGTGGCTCTTACATCAATATATTTACAGTCAATAACAATAATGCATAAGTAAATCTTTATTGGTGTTTTCACCAGACCTTCTAGTAGAAATTGAGGGTTTGATAGCGTTGGAAACATTTGCCTTTATGTAAAGGCACAGTGCAAAAGAGCATATGTAGCGAGTTTCTTTTCTTGTGTTCACTAAAAAACGCGGCAAAGTTTGGAGGGTATTTTTCTTTCCAATCACAGTTGGTGTTAATGTATTTTTCTTAATGTCTTAGCCCCCTGGTGGGTCGTGAGGTGGTCTCCTAGAAGTGGTTTCTTTTCCCTCTGTCTTTCCTCGTCTTCCCTGTCATCTGTTCCTAATTTCACGACTGCCAAACAAGAGGCTGTTTCAAGCAAAAAACTTGTTTGACATTTTGCTGTTAGGATTTTGAAATTTATAGACCCTGAAAGCATTAAAGATTGCACAATTCAGACGCCACAATACAACTTTCTAGCTCCATTTCACTATTTTTATAAGGATGGAGTAATATGATACGTACTGGTCAACCCTGTCTACACCCTTCACATACTTGTTATATTGAAGTATTCAATAGGACATTTTTACAACTTTACTCCTCCCACTCTCGTGTTGCCTGATGCAATGTAACCATTATTACGTCCCTTTTATCTTTCGATGTTTTTATCAAAAGGTCCCCCTTACTACAAAAACACTTTCCCCTGTTTTGAGTTTATTTCCTGCTTCCACAGATGATTTTGGAAGCCCTCTGTTAATCTTTATTGCTTCAGAAACGCTCGTCTTTCTTTCGATCAAATTTTCAGCTATAGCCACACTATTATAATAATTATCCTGGTGGACATGATGCCACAGATTTAAATTCGACTCCAGAACGCAAAATAGAGTTTCTTTTCATTTTCCGCTCTGCAACATATATTTACAGGTTACATACGTATCCTGTAATCGCCTAACTACCCGCACTAAAATTCCATATTTCACCAGCCGTCTGTCATAAAATTGTAAACAACTCTTTATGTAAAGTTGTCAATTTCATAAAAGAGAAGAGAGGGGTACAAAACAACTACAATTTATTTCACAATGAGAAGAAACAAAATTGAATGCCTCATTCAAAACGAAGAGGCAGGGAAGCCATAGAAAACGTAAAAACGGAAATCTCCGTGACCGGTCGTCTAGCGCTGGCCATTTAAACACGGAGATCTCCGTGGCCCGTCACCAATGTGTTAATATGAGCAAGAACACAGTCTGAAAACCACGTGGAATGTTACGGCAAAAATGATACAAGTATTTCAACGTACATCGAGATTTTAATCCGTTCGTCGATCAAGAATGTAATGACGCCAGATAAGCAAGAAAACCTATAATGTTGTTTATAATATACAGTTTGATGCGTTTCATTTTTTCTCCACTAGGGTGAATTCTTAGAATATTGTGATCCTGTTTGCAGTTTCCCACGCCAGATGGCAAAAAATAATATCATATGTGTCAAGTTGCACTGAATAAACAAATGAAAGATAACCGCACAATTCTAATTCGTTATCAAATATCGCCGTTTACATTAAACATATAACAATTTTAAAATGACTATATTTAAATACTTATTTTTTGAGTAGACAGTTTAATTGTATTCGTTAAATAGTCCTAATAAATGCCACTCTTGTTTTCCAAATTCTCTAGATAAATTCCCTCGTCACTTCGTGACTTCATAGATGATTTGGAAATCACTAGTCACATTACTTATGACAAACATATAAGCTAATGCAGACGTACAGTGTGCGTTATAGAATTTTGATAGGTTTAGATAAATTAAAAAAATCACATAATCTAATATATAAAAATTAATGTTTGTTTGTTTATTCGTACTTTATGCGCGGCCATACCATTGATCCGATTGTGATGTTTTTTTGCAAATTGTTCAGGAGATTCCCGGGATGAACATAGACTATAAGAGAGTTGTAATACTCAACTCCTACACCCTTAAAAATCACCCTTTGTAGTGAAAAATAATCCTTTTTTGACCTTAAATGGCTTACGCTGCCTAAAGCATAACCAACACACAAAATTAATTTACACAGAATTGAATATCTAAAAAAAAACTCTAGAAAAAAGTCCGCGAAAGCGTATGTTATCTTTTACGGATAACTCACAATAGCCATTTTGTCTTTCATTGATGCCAAGAAGATCGGAATAAGTAGATTCCCGGACAAGCGTGTACTGCCGATTGTGATGGGGCTTTTTGGAAAATGTTCAGGATTTTCCCGGGAAGGTTATAGGCTATAAGAGAGTTTAGTGCCCAAGCCCTCATCCTTAAAAATAACCCTTTGTAGTGAAAAAGTAAAGTACAAGTTGCTTTTGTACGCTTAAATGGCTTACGCTGCCTAAATCATAACAATTACACCAAATTAATGTACACATAATTGAATATCTCAAAAAACTCTATAAAAAGTCAGTGACAGCATATGTTTATATTTTATGGATAACCCACAATAACCATTTTTGTCTTTGAATGTTGCCAAAAAGATTGGGATAAGTAGATTCCCGGGCAAGCAGATCAGCAGTATGGATAACTGGAAATAACGAATTTTGTCTTTCAGCTCATTTATGCCAAATAAATCGGGATACATAGATTCCCGGGCAATGCCGGGTAATCAGCATGGGGTATCTAAAGTAATAACGATATAAATTTATAATTATTTTTCCTTTTACTTATTCAACTAAACGTAAAAACACATTATCATATATTTAGGCGTAGCAGCGCACGCCGGATATTAGCTAGTTCAAAATAAAATGAAATAGAATGAGAAAGTTTCACAATGAGAAATTCCATTATTCATATCGTCCAAATATTGAGTGATTATTAAATCTAGATAAAAGAGACGGTCATCTCATGTAACTCGAATGATGCTTTCAAAATGTTTATTAGATAACCCTTGTGATAATATTAGAAAGGCATAGACGCAGATGGAGAGATAATATTCGGATGGATCGAAGAAAATTGAATATCGGAGATGTGAACTGGATTAAGTTGACTGTTAGACACGAGTGGAAACTCTTAATGATTGCGATATTGAACCTACAGATTACATAAGCGATTAGTGAATTATTTAATCATTACTGCAGCTCCATATAATTAATTTAGAATTTGAATATATTATCTTATTATATAAAACTTTCCTCATTAGAGGATTGCCACAAGGAGAAAGTGATAGACAATTAATTTTCGAAATTGATGAAATACGTTTTGTAATTACATTAAAACATTTCCATTGTAATTGAAGTGTATTCTATAAAGTATACATTTTGTAAGGATAGTTTCTTAAAATTTACATTGATCGTCTAATGGCAGCGATGGCAGTTTTAGAAAGATACAATCTGTCTAAATCTAAGACATTCCAAAGTTTAGATAAGAATCCTGGTATAGTATACAGAAATACAACTCCAGATTTCTGTTTTCCTTGTCATGATTTATGGTACACACTTTATTTTAGCTGAAATTAGTTCAAATATTGCAAGCTTTCTTTTAATTGAATGTTTCTTAAACCAATTCTTTTCCCAATTAAAAATAGAATCAACTTCATTCCATTCTCCTTCTTTTCATTTGAGTTTGTTCGCCTGCATGATTTATACGTGGTAACACGCAAAAACTCCGCCGGCAGAAAAGTTGCCTGTCAAACACGGCGCTGTCATTTTGGCAATTCCGCGCTGTGCTGCCGCGCTGGTTGTTTGTGCTTGTTGGCCTATATTCTTCTCTTTGATATGGAATGAACGAATTAATTATGCAATTAGTTCTCACAATTAATTAAATATAGTTGTATATACCGATGATTTATTTATAACACTGCATTATTTACTAATATAAATAAATTGCACTTTAATTAATACAAACCTCATAAAATAAACCTCATAGTGTCACTTCCTTTAAATATTAAATAAATTGCACCTTGCTTCGTTTATTTTAGTTTCCTCATCAAATATTTGTTCGTAATTTAAACGTAGTATGTATCCATTTAGTCATATTATACAATAAACATATATATATATATATATATAAATGTTATAAATTTGACATTTGGCAATGAAGGCAAATATGATATGAAAAATTAATGCTTAAGTCGGGATTTGAACCCGGGTCTCTAAACTCTGTACGTTTAGCGCTCTAACCAACTGAGCTATCTAAGTATCCCAACACAAACATACATTTTTCTTATATATGTAGTATTCTCAATTCACACAAGAGGTAGCGGGAAGTCGTTGCAACTGACACCTAGTGGCCACCATAACAGGTAAGCACATTTTTAAAGAGAATATTTACTTTATAGCAGTAAAACTTGTATATTTAGATCTTATAATAATAATAATAATAATAATAATAATAATAATAATAATAATAATAATAATAAACATACAAGCGTTACTGCTATAAAGTAAATATTCTCTTCAAAATTTTTCTTACCTGTTACGGAGGCCACTAGATGTCAGTCGGAACGACTTCCCGCTACTTCTGTGTGAATTGTGAATACTACATATATAAGAAAAATGTATGTTTGTGTTAGAATACTTCAGTAGCTCAGTTGGTTAGAGCGCTAAACGTACCGAGTTTAGAGACTCGGGTTCAAAAACCGACTGAAGCATTAATTTTTCTTTTCATATCATATTTATTTATTTATTTATTATATATAGTTCTTAAAAACTTAGTGATGGTGGAATTAATTTTTAGATTTTGTAATATGTTTAAATTACTTACAATGTTTGGGCTGGCCTTTCTCGTCGTCCGGGCGACAGGCAAAAAGTAAGGCTATAAATATACATAGTAAATTCTCTCTGCCTCTCTTTCTGCCGCTCAGTTTCTTTCGACTATTTAACTCAATGCCCCAAATGGTAGTCAATAACCAATCAAATTTCAATTAATTTCATTTCAGCCAATCACAGTCGTTTTTCACCTCGATTTTATCACTTTCATTTTATCGCTTTCATTTTATAAAGTGGGTTCCAGATTTTATATATATAGTGCACGAATGTAACCAGATTCTGCTTGCGAGACATAATAGAAAAAACATTCTTAGCAATTGATTATACCACAAAAAAGGATAAACGAAACCACTGTTTGCACTTTATTAAACGTATTATTTCCCAGTAATTTATTTAAGATTTATTTAGATTTAAGATTTATTTAGCCTGGTGGAGTTAAGGCCATGTGGCCTTCTCTTCCACTCACCAGGACAAACATATATTACATAAGAATATAACAATCTTAATTAACTCTAATATTAAACACTAAGTAAAAATTTGATCAAAAGATAATATCTAATATACATATTACGATCTATAATACAACCAGTTAATATTAGTTAAAATTAAGACTAAAACTAATAATAAAATGTATACAAGCAAGACATATTAAATTGTCCCTGTCTAGTGTATATAAAAAACAGGAAATAATGAGATATAGAAAACTAATTTTACGATTATACAATATTTAAAACAAAACAAATAAAAATATTTGTTATTCTTAATATTATTTACATAAATAATTAAATATATTAATATTGCTAAAAGAATACTATCAGTGAGGTGTATAAGTCAGTTTGTTATTAAATAATTCTTTAGTTGTTTTTGAAGGATGTTATAGTTTGACAGTCTCTGACATAGGGTGGAAGGGAATTCCATGTTTTGGTAAGTGACACCGTAAAAGATAATGAATAATATACAGTGTGATGAGGCGGGATATAAAGGACAATGTGCTGATGGGATCGAGTGTCAAGATTATGTGTGTCGGATAGTCTGATGAAGCGGTGCGTGATAAATAATTAGGCGATGATGTGTGAAGTATTTTATAGAGAAGGGATAGGGAATGGACAGTTCTACGATCTCTTAGACGAAACCACGATAATTGTTCCAGGGACGGTGTAACATGGTCAAATTTGCGAATACCACAAATAAAACGTGCGCAAGAATTATGAACACGTTGAAGTCTTTGAGTGGAAATAATATTTAAGTCTGTAAAAAGAGTGTCACAATAATCAAAATGGGGCATTGCAAGTGTTTCTACTAACATTTTCCTAAGGGCGAATGGCAAACAATTTCGTACACGATTTAATGAATGTATTATTGAGAAGACTGTTTTGCATGTATGGTTTATTTGTGTATTCCAATTTAAGTTTTTGTCAATAAATACTCCTAGAATTTTACTGTCTCACTATAAGGGATTTGAACTCCGTTTAGTGACACATGCGAAACTGTGTTTAGGTTAATTGTAGATAATAGTCTCTGATGACCCATAATGATTGATTGTGACTTTGTAGGATTTAATTGCAGTCCATATTTAACTGTCCAAGTCATTAGTGAGTCAAGATCCTCGTTAATTTTGGCAACAGCGTCATTTAGTGAATATTTGTCTGTGTGGATGTAGATTTGCATGTCGTCTGCAAATAAATTATGTTTGCAATGTTTAGGGAGTTAGATATGTCATTTATGTAGATTGAAAAAAGCAAAAGGTCCAAGTACCGAACCCTGTGGAACCCCAGCTTTACGGAAGGACCAAAAGAACATAATGTATGATTTCCTATAACAGATTGCTGGCGCTCATGAAGGTAGGAATTGAACCATTTCGTGGCACTATCAGAGAGTAAGAGGTTTTTAAGTTTATTGCAACATAAGTCCAAGTCTACCCTGTCGAATGCTTTACTAAAGTCCAGTAATGTAAGAATGGTAAGTTTTCGATTATCAGCAGCTTCGCGTATGTCTTCGCAAATATTTAGTAGAGCAGTATTTGTATTGTGTCCTGTCCTGAAGCCTGACTGAAATTGATCTAGAAGGTTGTAATCATTTAGGTATTCAGTCAGTTGTTTATGGACTAATCGTTCCAGAGCTTTGAAAGAGTAGGTAAAAATGCTAATGGATCGAAAGTCGTTCGGGGTTGAGGGCGTTTTAACTTTAGGCAGTGGACGTACGAGGGCTTGTTTCCACAATGAGGGATATGTAGAAGTTTGTAGTGAGGAGTTAAAAATATGAGTTATAGTAGGTAGTATAGCTTCGATTATTTTATTCAGTAAAGTAATATTTATACGGTCAGTTCCTTCTGCTTAACGTTTGCAGAAAAATATAATTGACATATTTACATCATAGGACATCAGAAATTATTTAATAACCTGTAATCCTGTAATGATGTTTGATTTTTTTCTCCACTAGGGTGCATTCTTATAGTATTGCGATTCTATTTGACAATACATATGATCTGGTTGCTGTGATGAACAAACGAAACATAACGCTTCTCATTTGTTTTCAAATATCGCGTTTACATTAAATATATACATATTTTAAAATTACTGTATTTAAATAATGATTTGTGAGTAAACAACTTAATATTATTCGTTAAATAGTCCTAACAAATGCCACTCTTGATTTCCAAATTCTCTAGATAAATTGGAAATCACTCGTGGCATTACTCATAATTCTTTTTCTATATCTCCTTCTAACGCGCTCTGAGAGAGAGGGAGAGGAAGGATATACATTTATTATTGCTCGTGTTCTTTAAAGAGTTAATTATTTCAGAATTGTTAGTACAGTTTTGATATTTATCATACATGGACTCAGGACAGAATTACAGGCAAAGATTGACAATTTTTTCTTTAGTATTAGGAATCCAGTAGAGTTAATTATTTCAGAATTGTTAGTACAGTTTGATATTTATCATACATGGACTCAGGACAGAATTACAGGCAAAGATTGACAATTTTTTCTTTAGTATTAGGAATCCAGTAATATTAATACGTACGTTTATCTTGAAGTATTTGAAACCTCACCTAAATATATAGCTTCTTAATTAGCATTATATTTCAGCGAATTTCAATTACAATATGAAGATTTTTGTTATACATTTTATGAAAATGACATTCCAGAAATAATAGCATCCTGAAATGAATAATGTGATTTGAATTGGACTATTCTATTTCAAGATAAAATATATAGGAATTCGTGTGGAATAGAAATACTTTCCAAAATGTGAGGCAAGTTTGGGATGATGATTTTGAGGTTTCGTGAAGTACCGTATAGATTGTGCTTTCCTCTTGGAATTGTTTTTATGACTCCCTGAGGCCAATTTTCCGGACGCTGCATCCCCTGGATAATATAGGGCTGCACAAAGGGGTATGTCAGCACTCTCCTAATTCATTATAATTCATATGTAGCGGATACTATTTTATGTAGGTCTGTAGACTAAAGAAAATAATATCGTTTAGAAATTAACTACATTGGTTTTTTGGGATATTATTTCGCCCTAGAAAATAGATAATTAAATTATTTCATTCTAAATTATAAATCAGATCGAATAAAGTATATCTGTAGAAACTCAAGTCATCATAGCTACTCTGTCCTTTTGAGATTCCTTGTTCGTTTAAATATGTACAATTAATATTTATTCAATTTTAACTGTCGTTTGTTTAACATTTATGGCCATATCTCGTCTAGAATCTTATGCAATTAATTGGTTTCCTTCCCTTCAATACCTATAATTATAAATAATAATTGTTTAATAACACAGGCCAACATGATTTTTTCTCATGAGTACCAATAGTTCCACTTAATGCAGTTTTTTATCGTGTTTTCAAATGTGTATTCGGAATTTGTCCCTCACCCACAGTTTATTTCAATTTCAATTAATGGATTTAAATAATTAGGCCCTATATTTTTAATAAACATTTTTCCGTCCATTTGTCTATTGTAAAATAAAACCAAATAAGCTAACTCAGGAGATTTCAGTTAGGGAAAAGAGATATCAAGGCAAATGGAATCCTAATATGCTGGCCGATTATTGTTGGACCATCAAGAGGGATGCTCTACAGGCGAAATATAGCAGAAAATCGTCATTTCTTACTTTCTAGGCGAGTCTGAATGTTTCGAATATTGTGTACTTACGAATGTAGAAAATATTAAAGTGTTTGGAATTATAAATGCCTGTCTCTCGGAAATCTTGCATGATGGAGAAAAACCGATATCATATTTGAATTCAGGAGAAAGGACACTATCAGAATCATATATTATTCTTTCTGAGACAGAAAAAAAGTTTCTTTTTCGTTGCTCAGTGTAATTGAGGAAAAGTAAAATTTTACCGATGTTGTTTATTCATCAATATTGAATGTCAAGGGCAGCAGACAGACAAGATATAAGTTCTATGGTAAACGTTTATCCTACATTTTTGTGGAAGAATTTAATTTAAACATGCGCATGATTAGTCAAAAACAAAAAACAATTAACTAGCAATACGTTCATTATTAAAATCTTGTTTTTGAAACACACTAGATGAGAGTTTCTCACACTCCACTGGCGAATCACGAGCGATGTTTGGTGGGTGGCGGAAAGACCATTAGGTCTACAAAATATTTTAAAAGATGAAAAATATAAAATATTATCAACATTCAATCAACGTTTCAGTACGGATTGAACATGAAAGTACAAAATATGTCTTATTTCAACGATCGCGGGACTGAATGTAAAACTCCCTGCAACAATGTGAATGTGAATACATTCGCTCTTTTTAATTTGAAATCGATTGCGCTGCATTTTTTTGTGTAATTCTATTTAACAAAAATGAAGAATGAGTTTAAACAGCTTGAAAATTAAATACTGTATAATAATATAATAATATAATAATAATAATAATAATATAATAATAATAATAACAATAATATTAATAATTATTATTATTATTGTGATAATAATGATCCATCCATCCATAGTAATTCTGCCCGAAGGCAGGTCCTTCACTGCAATCATAGCATTTTAATGCTATGCTTGCAGCTTTACTAGGGAATTGTGTAGGTGTGGTAGCTTCCCGTTGCTTTCCACACCGATGAAGGATGTTGATGATAAGGATGATGGCCATATGATTTCGGGGACCGTTTGGGCCTTAAAGTTTTCCTGACATTTGTCTTACCTCGAGACCACAGCGGTGGACATAATAATGATAATATTGATAATAATGATAATGGTAATGATGATAATCATGATAATGGTACTGATGATATGATAATGATTAATGGTATGATACTAATGATAATGATTAATGATAATGATCTACTAATGATAATGATAATACTAATGATAATGATAATAATATGTAATAATGATAATAATAATGTTGATAATAATAATGAAAATAATAATAATAATAATCCGGTATCATGACAGTTGCCGCCGTCTTCCGGACACCAACGCCATTCCTCTCTGTCCATTCCATTTATTTCCTCCAATCCTCTGATATTCATAGCTGCTTGTACCCCTTTTATCCAATAATAATAATGATAATGATGATACTGATAATGATAATACTGATAAAACTGATAATAATAATACTAATAATGATAATGAGGAATAAAAATTTACTGCTAAATTAATGATCACAATCCAAACTCAGTCTTCGTCAGCTTTTGTCCAAGATGATGTGTGTGTGTGTGTGTGTTAATAGTTAACGATGAATGCGTGGCTTAAATGAGGAACATAAAAAAGTATACTCAAGTGAAGCTAAAAATACCGTGTGGTAGTGAATCAAGTGTCCCTGCTTCGATCAATTCGACGACTATTGCGAAAATAAAGAAGTAAATATGTTGCGATGTATGTGAGATTGGGATTTTCGTGATGTGGTGATATAGACGAACCAAACCACAGGGTGTATTATGTTACGAAGTTCTCTTAATTGATTCCATTAAACCAAATAAATTACGAAGGCATTTAGAAACAAAACATTGGGATATTAAAATAGAAACGAAGAATATTTCACTTGCGTATTAATGAGTTTTAACGGGAAAAGCCGTATCTAATGTGGGATCACTAAATTCAAAGGCTTTGGAATCATAATATTTGGCTAGTTTTCGTATTGCTAAAGCTGATATCAACATTCTGTAGATGAACTGATCCTTCGTGTGATTAAGGACTTTGTTAGTTATGTTCGGTGACAAAGAAGCAAAGCTGTTAGATTTAATTACCATGTCTAACGATACAATTCGTCCAGTATAAATAATATGGGTAGTGATATAGATCAACTGATCGTGAGAAATGAAAGACGGTCGGTTTTTTTTTGCATTACAAATTGATGAATCAACTGACTTTGTTAATTCATCCCATCTATTTTGTTTCATTAGGTATGAATATCAGGATATCGTCAGTGAAGATTTTTTGTCTGAAAACCTATCCACGTATACAACAGGAGAATATATTTTCGAAGTTATTAATTCATATATATGATTAACCACTGTATTGTTTGGAAAAAAATTGATACACTAACTTCTCATGGATGTCGAGCGATGTATGGACGTCACAGTGGTGTTTCTCCGCATGTTCGTAAAGTGGTTCCAGATGCGATTTGGGTACACTGCTTTACTCGCAGAGAACCTTTTGAGTAGCGAGACAATACCAAGTGACATGAAAAGGATTTTCTACATTGCAGCTAAATTATCAACTTCATAAATGCTCGGCCATTGAATGCTGTGCTTAGCGACAAAATTGGTAGTGAGCATAAGCACCTCCTGCTTCACACAGAAGTGCGCTGGGCTTTCAAGAGGTGAAGTCCTTGTAAGACTCTTTGAGCTTAGACAAGAAGTTTTAGTATTTCTGAATTCTTGTAAGAATGAGTATGCGACTTTATTCTTAGACTACACTTGGTTGACTACATTGGCTTATATAATATACATATTTTCGAAACTCAATTTGTCCCTTCAGTTCTCAACTATCACTGTGTTCCAAGCTTAGGTTAAAGTCAAGTCATTCCAGAAAAAAATATCAATCTATGGTTAGGGTACATCAAAAATAATTATTCTTTCTCCTTTTCAAACATATTATTTTACCTCACTTTCTGAGTTTTGTGATTCATCAATTCCCATCTCTCTTATCTGAATAATGAAGTTTTCCAGAAAATTACAGTGAATTCAAATGGATTGGAGACCCATTCATATATTTCCAAAGTTTAATTTTGCCAGCAACTAAGAGAACAATCGTGCAATATTAGCTATGATTCTTACATTAAAACTAAATTTGTACACTCAGATATAAAAACGTTTTGGATATCATTAAGGCATGTTTATCCTGAACTTTCGATTGATGGAGTAAAGTTCTCCATGCTGTTCGTAACTTTACATCGGTGAGAAGAGGGACTTTCCTCTTTATTTCAAGTGAAAAGCAAGTACAGAAATATACTTGTTGCGCGCTCTGTTTACGATTCAACTACAATTGAATCCAGCACATACCATCTTATGGTGACCGACATGCATATCCATTACATTAGTTCTGTGAGTAGATAGTAGTTTAATAGAACATGTGCTTAATTACATCAATATAGTTTTGTTGTATTAACGTAAAAACGTACAATATTTACTTTTTTAATCGGTGATTAGAGTGTACGAATTTAACTTATGGCTCGCGTGATGTTTAATACTCTTGAATATGGGTCCCGGACTTAGTTTGAGAACCACTGCACTATTAAATAACGATGTTTTACGAACAATCGATTACTTAAAGATTGTTAGGCCTACTCTTGTTACAGATATATCTTTGTTTATTCTAAAAGTATCAGATTAGAATGTATAATAATGAATGTTAAATAGACATATACAACAACATAAAACGATATGCATAAAAAACTAAAATATTGTATATATGTGTTAAGGGACTAATTTTTTTATTCATACTGATTTTAATTGTCATATTGATAAAACACTATTTTTCTCATTTGTGAACTTTTATTTACATAACGAGATAAAATGTATCGTGGAAATATATAAAACAGAGACATTTGTATCGTCGTAGTTACTTCTTAAGATACAAAATAAGTTATTACGCAACACCAGAAATAAATGAGATGCCGTCCACAGGTCAATAAAGTTCAGATTGTGTACTGTTGTTCGGAAAATAAAAAGTAACATTGCGTTATTATTCTATATAACCTTAAATTTGGCAACAAACTGTTGAATCAATCATATGACGACACAATTCTCCAGATTTCACACCACCCGATTTCTTCCTCTCGCGTTTTGTGAAGAATATTGTATACTGTATGCGTAGCTATACAAAAAGTTCTTCTGGGATTTTTTATCAAATATGGTGGCGGTTAGCCTCACGGTGTAAAGGGCGACACGTTCAGGTGTAATGTGAACGAAAATTAGGCTTACATCCGGTTTGCACGATAAAACATATTGCATTTAATTCAGTACTATAAATAATAGCAATATGATTACATCTCCAGAGCCAATGCTCGTAGGTGGTCACCAAAGCAATAATTCTATTAGAGAGATTTTGAAGATGTCATAATCACCTATTATAGTTGTTGTTTAAAGTGAAAATGCGATGGTACTATCACAAGTAAACAGTGATCTGGTAGCTACATATCATGCCCGTAAAGTATCCTCGATCTTCAAACAGGGCGATGCCTAAAAGTCGTTGGTTTATGACTGAATCAGTCACCCAAGATTCAGCCGTGCCACTAGCAGCGAAGTTAGTAACGTGGTTGTTCGTCGTGATATGAGGAAATTGTGGCCGGACTGCTGCATACAAGCTATAAAACGTACGCATGTAAATACTAAGTGTTGCCTTAGTGATATAGTTAAAGAGCTCTCCCACTGGACAAAGAATGGATAATTGGAAATCTGTACTTTCTAGCGATTAAGTCATACCATTGGAAATTTGTCTACTTTAGCGACACTTCAAGCTGGTCATGTGTTGTGGCGTGTGATAGAAGGACTGATACCAGGAGACCGATGTCTTCCTGTCTATATTGTGCCAACAGTGACATTTGATAAAGCTGGCAAAAATGTAGGACTTCTTTCATGCCACGATTTTATTCTATATTTTTGTGCAGATAAATTTATATTATATATAAGGTCAGTCGAATCAATTGATTATCTACAGGTTGTTTCAGAATAAGCATTACAGACTTCTATGGGATGTAGAGAGGACTTAGTAGATCAAGTTTTGCTAGTGAACCCATGTCCAGAAACGTACCATTTCGATGTAAAATAGGTTTAAAAATCGAAACACAATGGGCTGATATCGTGTCTTGTGTTTCAGAATAAGTATTACAGACTTGTAGGGGTTGTACTACAAGTGTGGTTCCACGTGGTGATCCTGTTGTTCGTTGCACAAAGTGTACCTGCGACTTCTGGTTTCATGCACACGCTCTACAAGACTTGGTGTATAGTCAGTAATTTCTGCTGCCGCCAGAATTCGTGCATCTTCCTCCTACTCGACAGATGTAGTACAACCCCTAGAAGTGTGTAATACTTATTCTGAAACACAAGACACACGATATCTGCCCACTGTGTTTCGATCTTCAAACTTATTTTACATCGAAATGGTACGTTTGTGGACATGGGTTCCTTATCAAAACTTTATCTACTTAGTTCCCTCTATAACCTCTAGAAGTCTGTGTGATACTTACTCTGAACCACCATGTATAATAAACTGTGAAGTATTGTTGTGAAATTTATGTTTTGTATAGATCTCTAAATTCATTTTAAAATTACGGAGTAGCATTTTTGATTAAATAGATCCTGGTATGCACTCGCATTGAAAACAGGAAAATCAAGAAAAAACTCAGCTAGATTAGTCGGTACCAAGGTTGGAACTCAAGGCCTCGCGAATATAAGTCTCGAACTCTGTTCCAATTATTTGTTTTAAAACATTTCTATATAATAATATTTTATAGAAAGTTCAATAGATATTCTTTACGCTATATAATTGAAACTTAAATTGATTTTCTAGTGTATTTATTAGATACACTTCTATTAAAATTTTGAATTCCGTGACATTTTCATTAGCTTGTAGCAGTGAGAATTTGTACATCCTTGTGAAAGAAATGTGTTCGACGGAGATGTTGAAATTGGAACGTATATCATTTTGTTCGGAGAGGTAGGAGAGGAGAAAAATCTATCAGGATGGAGGTAGGAAGAGAGCGAGAGAGAGCGTTTGTAAACAAGTCAAATGCTAGTGCGCGATTTGTCTTCGGGCTCTGCATTAGATATTTCACCATCATCTTATTTGTTAATACTGTTCTTAGAAATATAGAGATTGATTCATCAGATTTATCTGATGAACTGAAATAATGTATAAGAAGTGACGAACGGTTCAATATTTTGGATTGAGTGTTTTATATGCACTAACAACGTTCACAGCATCAGTAAGACAGATTACATTGGTTCGTAAAATAAGCAATATGACATAAGAAACTATCATTTTGGACATAGCGGACAAATTTGCTTATGGTAATCCGATACATATCAGAGGATTCTGCGCCTTCATGAAGACAACCAGTTTTAAAAATCACAGTCAATAGAATGGTATTATATTAGGTATGCAAATGTTTATTTCATACCATATCTTATTTCAGTATTTAACGATTAATAAAAAATGGAACTTAAATGTACTATAATATTCACATAAATGAACGCAACTTTCGCCAAAAATGAATAAACAATGACAAACTATTTTAATAATTTAAATAAACAAGAATAAACTAAATAATTCACTGGCACTATCGAACCCGTAAATTCACGGCCGCGCGGACATAAGCTCTCCATACATCTCTATCCTGAACTAATTATTTCCATTCATCCCTTGTATAATCTTTCCTCAAATCAGGATTAATTTTATTCTCCCACCTCATTCATGTTATATCAACTGCGCGTTTACCCACTGGTTTTCCTGTAAAAAGTTTTCTTTTCCCTCTTTCATTCCCAATTCGTGCCACATGTCCTACTCATCGCAAACTAGAGACTCAAATGTTCTTATTATATCTGGTTTCCTATAAAGATAATTTAGCTAGCCCACTGTTTATAGTCTTCTCCATTCGCCGTCTGTTGATCTCTCTTTGGTCGAAACATTTACCTAAGAACGTCATTATCAAATACTCTTAATATTTTCTCCTCTCTTAAATTAAGAGTCAATGTTTCGCATCCATATAATATAACTGGGAGAATAACATTTGTACATATTTTCAATTTAACATTTTTTTTAAAGGAGTTGGGACGAGAAGACTGCAATACATAATAGATGCATTTCCAGAATTGAACATATATTTTATTTCTTTGTGGATCTCATTCCTATTTGTAATTATTGTTCCTAGGTATTTGAATTAAGCCACTTCTTCAAAATTCTTTAATTTGTCGTTAACTGTCCATTTGAATTATATAAGGCATTGTTGTGTGTGACCATATATTTAGTTTTATTTATGTCTACTTTCAGTCCGAATTTCTTAGTGTTACTGAATAGAGTATGCATATTGACCCATAGTAAGAGTATCATCTCGTTATCGCCTATTAATACCACATCATCAGCATAATGCCGTTGAGATGTAGGCTTTCTTCATCCTCTAAAGATAAGATGGCATCGTCTAGTACAAATTGAATAGTAGAGGAAATAGTGTATCTCCTTGGTTTAACCCATTGTGAATTAAATAAATAGCGTATATATATGTCCGAAAACTGTTTGCCTACACGCACCCTACTCTTTGGGCCATTTAGACATATTTGAATAAGTCTAACTTTCTAGCAATTTCGTACTTAAGTAGGATACTATGTAACTTCTCCCAACAAGGGTAATCAATAGAAATTATATGGAGATAAATAAATTAATATAATTACTGTTTTTTCATCATAAGATTAAATACAAAGCAATTATTTTATGTTACATGAATTCATTTTTAATAACTGATACAGTTGTTTTATTTCATTGTATCAATTGACGGGTTCCGTGGACTAACAGCTTAAGTGCAGAAACATACTTTTGAGTAAACTGAAGTTGAAAAATACGATATTTTTTTTTGTGTATTCCTATGATAATTATTCAAACTTTGAAAATATATATTATCAATATAACATTCCTTAAACAAAAAATAAAACAAATTAATAGCTATTATGGAAATATAATATTTAAAAAACATGTTAATAGCGACTTTCTTTTAAATTGTTAGTCCACAAAACATAAATAATTTTTTTATTGGAGAATATTATGTAAAATAAGAATATTGACACTTTTGTTAAGTTTGTACTTTACTGCACAATAACACAAATGCAAAAATAAACTCTATCCTTTCCTACCGTACTTTGAAAAATAACATGTATAATAAAATCATTAATTAATTTTGTATAACTTAAGTTAAATTAAAGAAATATTAATATTTTATTTTTTCTTTGTTTACACATCTTTATTATATTAAGTAAAAAGTTATGTTCTTTTAAAACAAAAATTTAATGTAAAAAATATATATAAATATTTTTTTCATTCATCTTCACCATTGCTTGTTTGAATCTCAGCAGAATCTCTGTCCAGAATTCTCTCTAGTCACATAGCATTATATTCCACAATTCTTGATCAATATTCCTTGGTCGATTTGTGTGTTCCACTATTTTCATTTGTAGTCAAATTTTAATGTTTTTTTGACATGTTTTCATACGGGCTTCTGTAATTTCCAACATTTTTAGTAAGATCTTTTTACGTACAGTGGTATGAGTGCCCTCTAATTTGACGTTTATACAAATGAATACTCATGATTTCTTCTATATGTGGTTTTTATTTCAGTGTAACCTAACAACATTGTTTTTCTCCAATACTCTAAAATACACTGAAGACACAACACGTTGACAGACTCAATAAGAACCAGCTACAGAATGACAAGTACAAATTTGCTTCTGTTGCCTTTCAGGAATAAGCTAGAGGAACAATGTTTTGTTACAATATAAAACACCCAACAAGGGTCGGAAAATGTGATCTGTGAAATAACGTCAATTAGGTTGTTAGTCCACGGAAACCCTTCAATTGCCAGTGATAATTGGATCATTATTTCTATTACTACAGGTAATAATGCGAATAAGTGATTGGATTACACATATAATTATTATTGTAAGTTCAAGCGATGATAATTTTTATTGGCATATGTATTTTGGGTATATTTCGTTTATTCGTATTTTATCTTCAAATAATCTTAATGACCTCAAAATTCAGTATGATTAAATTCATTGTAAGCAGTTTTGGGGCGCCGTTTTGTATCAGTTGCTGAATAAATTGTTCACAGTACATGCCATTACGTCTTTATTAAAATAATGAAATTCGGTAGAATATTAAATAAACTTATGGTACATTTCAAGGATTAAAATTATTTAACGAACTCGTTTCTAAAATAAGCCTCGGGTACGCTTTGGCCGTAAACATCTGAATTAATTTGTAAAACTGTACTTTCTATCCTTCTAACATAAATAACTTTTTTGCCTGATAATGCGTTTTGTCGCACTTACAGCAATGGTGACCATGATTGAAAGTTAAACTTCCTACATTTCGGGGTTACCAACCTAAATAACTATACTGTAATATTAGATACTACAAACAACGTGTGGGAAGTAAAACCTCTATGTATACTATGTACAATGCATATAGCCTACAAAAATATGTCCAAAATGTAGTGTTAATATACATTATACGAAACAAAACACTGCATTTTGAATTAACTTTATTTTAAACAATATAAAACAATAAATACGTACTTGCCGCCATTTTATGACTGATTGGTGTCACGGCATTCTGTAGTTTCAATTAATAAACATTGCCCACACTGTCAACATTAGTCATTTGTTTATAATGAACGCAAATATTTCCAACAAAGATGTTTTTATTTTACTATTATTTATTATTTTGAAAACATCATTGCGCAAAAAAGAATGTACAACGCACGTTTGTGAAGTGTTTTACAGAATATCGAAAATTTTCCTCGTTTCTGTAAAAACTAATTCCCAACCTCGCATCGTAATATACTATTACAAATAGCAATGTAAATGTAAATAAATGCATACAGCATTGTAATCAACATAGTGTTAGGAAATTAATAAGTTACACTAATTCCGAGCTAAGTTCCAGTTGTACTGTAAACAAACTTACATAAGGTATTAATTCGCCGACACTGTCTATTGGGGAACCGTGGTGCTACTTTTACCCGCCATATGGCTGAATTGGGTACGGATATGTCATTGATATAAACATTGTTCTTAGGTAACATTGTATTTTATGGGAAATAAGACTGAATAAAACGTAAGATGATTTCAATAATTAGGAACTTAACCCATTTCTTTTTTTTTAAATTTATGACAAATTATACACATGGGCCTAACTAACCCGACGATTACTTTCTTTCCACAATGTCTATAGATTTTCTTTATTTACAATTTTATTACGAACAGAACGTATGCTCCAGGCTGATTTATCTGCAAATGTTACTGTTATTTTCACATCCTCAATTACTAATGTGGGATACATTGATATCGAGTACTATGCTAGAATTGTAATATGAAAAGAGATTAATGTTTTTAATTTGCTTTCGTTTGCACATATTAACTAAACTAACTCATTCAAACACTCGAACCCATAGGTTCATGTCCGCGCTGTATAACCGGAAAAGTTATCCTTATGTAATAATAATAATTTGGGGATTCTTTTTATTAATTTTTAATATAAAAATTATTTGAATAATTTAAAACTAAATATTATTTATTTTACAATGTTAAATATAATAGATGATTTTTATAACACCAATGTGAAATGTAACAATTATTACGTCACATATATTGTTGTGATAAACAATAGATACAGAATTCACAGAAAAAAGTTTACGACGAAAGAAAATTTAAATAATGTGGTCTTAAGTCGGCCGAACATAAAAAATAGCTGTCATAAAGCTCTCCACACATCTCTATCCTGATCTAATTCTTGAATCAGCTGTTGCTATCATTCAATCATATGTATTTGCAGTTCTTAGAACTTTGTTTTTCAATCATACCCTGTATATTCTACTACCCTCAAATCATGATTCATATATTCTCCCACCTCATTGTTGGTTTACCAACTGGGCGTTTTCTCTCTGGTTTTCCTACAAGAAGCTTCCATGACCCACTTTAAATAGTAATTCTATTTGAAAACGTTAACCCACTCGCCTGAGTCAGGTATTCTGATGCACAAATAACGAGCCTACTGCACTGATACAAAATATATAGAATCTTTCTAAAAGACATGGACGTACTTAAGGTTGCTTTCCTCTCTTGACAATGTTATTTTCAAGATGAATGCTAACAAAACATATTCATACTAATCAATTAGGTGACATTTCGGTTAGTTTTAAATATTGGTTAAATAAACTTGAAAATATAACACAAGTCACACTAACCTTATATTTGTAAGATATTTTCTAGTTAGGTTGAACTCAGGTTGGGTTAGCTTTTTTTAATGTCTTGGACTGGAAACATGACGATTTTAAAATTTATAAAAAATAGGCGTCGCACTTAACGATTCATTAACGTTCCTATAATTACCACTGATACCAAGATGATGTATTTGGGTCATTCCATGTCAAGTGTCCTAGGGGTCCCCACTCAACCACCTCAGATTTTATTCAAAATTTGTGTGTTTGTGTACATGCATTTATTAGGTTACTGTGCAAAATTTTGGCTCGATTATACAGTGGCTTGAGAGCTAAGGCCACCTGAGTGGACCTTGCCGTGTTATGAAGCCGCGTCGCAAACAACTTGGTCAACTTTGATATAACCTTGTGCTTCAATTGTAGTGTCTATTACCTTGAATTGTTTTATACTAGTATAACGTTTGGTGCTGAATGTAACTATAGCATTTAAATTGCTTGGAAATTATTACCACTTATGGTATCTGTTCTGAAAATGTCTTGTAAAGTTTGACACAAAATATTTATGTCACACTTCAACAAACGTTTACTACAAGGCAAAAGCAGCTGGGACCTTGATTTTCAGGCTGTCAATTAACAATCAGATCCACATTATACTGCATCTGCATTACTTTCTACGAGTTAATATTTCAGATTTTACTGACAGTCCTTCTGAGCAAAAAATTAAAAATTGCAAATTGCAAATTTTAGCATTTTTCATCGACAGTTTTCAATATGTCTGTTACCTCTGATTTTATTTTACTACACCACTGGAAAGAGCACATTTGTTTCTACAAGGGACATGAAAAAAGTAAAATGGCAATTTTCCATATCCATCCATCCATAGTAATTCTGCCCGAAGACAGGTCCTTCACTGCAATCATAGCATTTTCATGCTATGCTTGCAGCTTTACTAGTGAATTGTAGGTGTGGTAGCTTCCCGTTGCTTTCCACACCGGTGAAGGATGATGATGATGATGATGATAAGGATGATGATGATGGCCATATGAATTCGGGGACCTTTCGGGCCTTAGCCCGCTGCGTGACAAGGCAGCACGCTACCTCGAGACCACAGCGGTGGACATTTTTTATTTTTTTTTTCTATATAAGGTCTTTAAAATAACCTTAAATTATCCTAGCTGTTGCGCGTACCGGTGTGTTACAGCACAGCTTTTGCTTCATATTTGAAGAGAGAAATTACACACTCAAACTGGGACTCGAACCCAGGACCTTTGGCTTTCTAGGCCAATGCTCTACCGACTGAGCTATCTAGGCGAATTCCAATCTAAACGCAACATTTCTCTTATACTGGAAATTGACAACATATATAAGAGAAAAGTTTGGGTTTAGATTAGAAGTCGCCCAGATGGTTCTGTTGGTAGAGCATTGGCCTAGAAAGCCAAAGGTTCTGGGTTCGGGTCCAAGTCGGAGCGTGTAATTTTTCTCTTCAAATATGATTTATCCATCATTGATATGTTTGAAATGAATAAGAAAAACATCGAAAGAAGCCATACTGGCTTTATAATGTAATGTAAAATTCCGAAATAAATGTCTTCTTAATAAAGACGCCTCCATTTGCAAAGAAAAAAAGCAAAGTTTTATAGCATATGATATGCAGGAATTGACAACGTATATAAGAGAAAAAAATTGTGTTTATATTGGAAATGGCCCAGATGGCTCAGTCGGTAGAGCATTGGCCTAGAAAGCCAAAGGTCCTGGATTCGATTCCCAGTCTGAGCATATAATTTTTCTCTTCAAATATGAAGCAAACGTTGTGCTGTAACACACCGGTACGCGCAACAGCTAGGGTAATTTAAGGCTATTTTAAATACCTTATGTGGAAATATACCATTTACTTTTTGATATCCCTTGTAGAAACAACTGTGCTCTTTCCAGTGGTATCAGTAAAAAATACGATCAGAGATGATAGACATATTGAAAACTGGCGATGAAATGCTAGAAATTTGCAATTTTTAATTTTTTGCTTAGAATGGGTGTCAGTAAAATCTGAACTATTAACTCATAGAAAGTAATACTGGTGCCGTATAACGTGGACCTGATTGTTAATTGACAGCCTGAAAATCAAGGTCCCAACTGCTTTTGCCTTGTAGTAAACGATGGTTAAAGTATGGCATATATTTTGTGTCAAACTTTACAAGGCACTTTCAGACCAAATGCCATAAGTGGTAATAATTTCCAAGCAATTTAAATGCTATAGTTGCATTCAGCACCAAAAGTTGTACTACTATAGAATAATTCAAGATAAATGACACTATAGTTGAGGCACAAGGTTATATTAAAGTTGACCAAATTCTTTGCACCGCGTGCTTCTTTACATGGCGTAGGTCCACTCAGGTGTCCCTAACTCTGGAGCAATTGCATCAATCGAGCCAAAATTTTGCACAGTAATCTAATAAATGCATGTGCACATACGCACACATTTTGAACAAAATCTGAGATGGTCGAGTGGGGGTCACTTTTGATTTTATCACACTTAATATGGAACGACCCATTTTAAATTAAAGTTACCTTGATTTTCACCTATATAAGGAATCGCTCCGTAGGGGTGGTGGTCGGGGGTGGTAGGTTAGGAACAGAACATAACCTTAAAAACTAGCCTGTAATTCATTTTAAACGATTCAGTTTGAATTAAATATAGCTGGAAAGTGCGACATTCAATGATAGGATACTGTATTATCTGTATTTAGGCTGTGGAGGGCATCGTCAACAGCTCTTATAATGCGCATTAACAATTAATTTCATTGTTGTGAAATATAAATAACCTATATTATTCATTAATGAAAATTTGCAGTGAAAGTTTTAGCTTAATGAAGCCTTTCCGGGCAAGGTATCCTACATGAAAGCTGCTTAAAATTATTTCCTCTATCATATTCCAACCTAGTCACTGTATCACATTGTAAAGATCAAGAGGTAATAAGTAATATTGCTTTGATATGAAACATTATTTCCGCTTTTATTTGAGAACCGATCCCGGGTACAAGAAGATGTCAATGTATAAACAACTCGGACAGCTTCTGCTTCATTTGTGGGTACTTCACCCTTATTAAACAAATACGTTAAATTATATTTTTGTGAAGGATGCTTATAAAGAATACTTCAGACTTACTATTGGGATCTTGGTGACCAAGACTGGATATGGGTCCAACATGATGTGTGTCACAATTGCGAAGAAGGGGGAAATAAGGGTCTATTTTTCGGAATTCTCGTGATCTGGCGAGAATCGAAGTATAATGCAAGTGAATGGTATTTTTGTCTCGTCAATAGAAAGGATATTCGAAAGGAAACACGCACATCATCATTTACCATGGTATCTCCTTAGAAATTCGCCTACTATACATTGTGATGAATTACTAGTTACGGTTTTTGAAAGATTTACTGCATCTGAAGATGGAAATAAAAATCAGAGACAAGTGTAAGTGATGATATGATGGAATAACACAAGACGTGTATTTTTCTTATACTGAAAAGTGCCCAACTTTCCAGAAGTTTCACCAGTCTGAGCTGAATGCCTTTTCGCGTGATTTGGATCTCTTATAAAATGTAACTGCTTCTAGATTGCAAGAAAAGAGATTACCGACTATATATATATTTGATACTTCCAAAAATGTGAGGATTGTTTTGTCATATTTTACAGATATAATAAGTTTGTTCATTTGTCTTAATGTCTCGTGCCTTCTACAGGGATTAGGGGATATGCTTATTTGTAGGTAATTCTAATTGCAGTTTGAAATATGTTCTACTACATAATCGCAATGTATATGCATCTGTTTCAGTTGGTCATTCTATGTATCTATGACAGGGCCATAGTGACTTTAAATTTTTTTTTCTGGGGCAAAAGAGCGGTAACACAAAGTATTCCTGCTTTATTTGCTTGTGGGACATTCGAGCTCCAGAGAAGCATGTTTAGATTCTGCAGGTATGGTAAATATTGTCAACAGTCTAATTGCCAGTTAAATCATTTTTTCTCCTAACTGGACTTCAAACTGGGGTAGATTAAAGAATTTGTGAAGGTATTAATACGTGGTGAATGTTTAGAACATATAGTCAGTGCTCTCTCTATTTGTCCCCTGAGAAGGTCAAGTCGCTGTGCTTCATGAATCCCAGATTCGTGAATTGTTCGCGACAAAGAATTTGTCAGAAAAAATGAACAACAAGGAAAGAAGTGCATGAGTGTCGTTCATGGTAGTAATGGAAGACTTTCTCGGCAATGAAAAGTTGATTAACTACGGGACTCTCTTAGCTTATACGTTGTCAGCATTTCATGATCTACAGTCATCTTAAAATATTCTCCCAGAACTTAACTGTTAGTGACGAGAAAACTGATCGGATCTGTCAGGACCTCATGATCATGAAAGAGCGCTACCAAGGGAGATGAGACAGTTTGACCGTATGTGTTTCCGTTTGTACCATTAACTAATTTATAAACTACTAGCTGGCCCGGCGAACGTCATATCGCCTTTTAAATATTTTTACGTTGATTTTTCTGATGTTTTAATAGTTATCTGCTATTCGGGGCGGAAACAAATCCAACAAATCAAAGATCATAAAAATCGGGCCAGCCGTTCTTGACTTATAAATAGTGTAACTAACCCGACTTTGTTCTATATATATATATATATTATATATATATATATATATATATATGTAGAAGTCCCGGCCACGCGTTGCTGTGGCTAAGGTATACGTTAAATTATGTTGTAGTAAACTAAGTGAGAAATCTAAATTAGAAAGTTCTTGTTTTACACAATTTTTTAGTTCTGGTACATTAACTACACCCGGTATAAATATGGGTGGTGGTTTATGTGGAAGTGCTTTTGTTGATTGAGATGAATTTATGTTGTCTGCATTCTCAGTATCATCCATAAGTATATCATAAGGATTATATACATTTATTGATGGAATATTTTGAGGAGGCTTGCTGATTTCATTATACTTTCGTTTTTTTTCTACGAACTTGTTGGCAGTTTGGATTCTCAACATCATCATCAAGAAGTCTGTATAGTAATATCATCTTGTGATATATTATAGTCATCTTGTTTTTCATTTAATTGAGGCATGGAGATTGTTTCTGTAATATTAGGCATATTATTATAACTAACAGACTTACAGTTCTGTTATTCCGTTCCTTAGGACCTTCATATGTTTTTAAATTGACATTCTTCTTAAATGTAAGCTTTATGTCACATAGTCCTATACCAATTTGCGGAAATTCACTTGATATCATTCATGGTCTCTAGAACTGATTCGCTATGCTGTTCAATGTCCCTTCTCGGTCCAGTTAAATTTAAATTAAGTTGCTGTCTATCAGCCAGATTACTTAAAACTAATACATACGCACGAAATTAATATAATTAATAAAATATATTGAAAATAAAATAAACACAAACACACTTAAATTATGAAATAATCAATATTTGTAATTCAATTGAAATTCGCGGTTGCAACAAAAAGCACAGCCACCTGGTTAAATAATAAACCAATTACCTTACACGGCCATTTGTTAGAATCGTATGGAACTCACAGATAATTACAACTCTTTGTTAAATAATAAACAAATAATTTGCAATAAAAATAATGCGACTATAAATTTAGTTATAAACTTCCCTAAGTCTCAAGTTAGATCAAACTGCACACAGTGTGCAATATTTTATTAAAATCGGTTCAGTAGTTAAGGATTCCATCGCGGACAAACATGACACGTAATTTTTATATATTAAGATATTGCAATTTAATATTTATTACCCAGAAATGTAAGATTTATTTTAAGTGAATTTCATAAGATATCCCTCCACATTAGCTATGAGGCAAACGAGAAGAAAACTGAAATCTTGACACGTTGATTACAAAAAAAAAAAAAATCCAAAGATTTCAGTAAAAAGAAAAAAAAACTAAACTTACGTCTAAATTTGTTAAAAACAGCTGTTAATAGGAATGCAACAAAACGTTTGTTAACGAGTGTTATCTTTCTCATTTCTTAAGTTATATTTTATTGCCTGTTGCGGTTTCGTTTTATGTGGTGTCCTTATTACCTGTTTCCATATATTTACAATAATCTCTTCCTTGCAGTAAGACATTAGGCGCCCACATTTCAAATTAAGTATTTTTCTGAACATAGTATTTAATTCTCGTCTTTTCAACTTCACTATAAACTTAAAAAGTCAATACTAATAAAATTCATTGTTAAAACCGTTAAGGTGGAAGGTTATAAAATAAAATAAGTTAAAATATACCTTTTTAGGTAAGATCCGTCACGACAACACCACATTAGGACCAGCAGTATCAACCATCATATCAGATAATGCAGCGAAGAAGGACCTGCTGAAGATGGAACGGATGTTCTGAAAGGCCTACAGACATAAAGTATACATATTTTATAAGTTGAGGACGACGGATCTTACCTAAGAAGGTATATTTTAACTTATTTTATTTTATAAATATAAAAGTGTCAGCAAATAACACTGGTCTACAAAAATGAACTTTTTTTCACAAGAATAAAAATAATATATTCTGTAAGTATTTTTCGTGCTGAATTAAAATATCATTTCAGTTTTTCCTTATCAGGCAGGAGTTTTGTATGACTATTTAACTCTTGCCATGTCATGGAGTCAATGACCAATCACATTTCAGTGATTTTGTATTTACAACCAATCACAGTCGTGTTTCGCCTCGAATTTATCAATCAAAGTTTATCATATTAAAGAAAGCGCCTCCTTTTTTAACATTCTGAATAGGTCATAGCATTATTTTGCAGTGATTGACCGTAAGAAGTACGGCTACCAGACTGTACGAGTATATATAGTGCATGAATGTCAGCAGATAGCGCATACGGGATATAATATAAAAACATTTGTAGCAATTGATTATACCACAAGAAAAAGAAACCATTGTTTGCACTTTCTTAAACGAATTATTTTCCAGGAAATGACGTTGCAGAAAAATATAATTGACATATTTACATTATAAGACATCAGAAATTAATTAATACCTATAATGTTTGTTATAAATTTCTCCACTAGGGTGCATTCTTACAATATTGCGATCCTCCGGCTATAAATAATATGATCTGGTTGCAGTGATGAACAAAAGAAGCAAATGAAACGTACCAATCGTTTCTCATTTGATTTCAAACATCGCCGTTTACATTAAATATATAAATATTTTAAAATAATTGCAGTTAAATAATGATTTGTGAGTAAACAGCTTAATTTTATTCGTTAAATAGTCCTAACAAATGCCATTCTTGATTTCCAAATTATCTAGATAAATTCACTCCTCACTTCGTGAGTCGTAAATTTATCGATAATTTGGAAATCACTCGTGGCATTACTTATGATAATTATTTGAATTTTTTATAATACTACTAATTCTACCACCTAGAAAGTGGTAGAGTGATGTTCGGGCATATTTTGCATCTGAAGCCTCTCTCTTCTTGGTCCAACAGTAGTCAGCCAGCATATTAAAACTCCACTTGCCTTAGTACCAGTTTTCCATTTTAATATATTTAGCGTGAAAAAGCTTCTTGCCTTTGTCTTTAAATTATTTATTATTTTTTATGGGTTTTAAGCTTTTTTTTATTTCCCTTATTATTTAGTGAATATATTTAAGTAGTCAAAAAGTTAAAAGAGGAATTTAGGTAGAAATTTGCTGATGATAATGTTCACCGTGCTCATCGCTGACAGCCCCAAGAATTTCCGGGAAGAAGTCTAAGTGAAAGTCCAAGAAGTGAATTTTTAAATACCGGTACATGTTGCTTTATTAGAATCCAGAAGATCAGCCACTAGGTCAGGATAGTTTTCTGCTTTGTTGTTTCCAAGGAAATTGCAAAATATATTTTTGAAAGACTGCCAGGTTGCTTTTTCAAGAGGATTTAACAGTCCTCAGAATGTTCATCAGTCATTAATGATCATATTTGTGGTCTTTTAAAAATACCTTCTTTGATAATGTTGAGTGATTCCGGGTTATATGGCCGTGGTCCATAGTTGGTGTTGATACCAGACGTTTCGCCCTCAACTGCGGAGGGCATCTTCAGTGGCGAGTGCTTCTAGGCGGGTTTCCTGGTCGGAAGATCTACAGGACGTCCGCAGCGCTCACTTTAAGTAGATCTTCCGACCAGGAAACACGCCTAGAAGCACTCGCCACTGAAGATGCCCTCCGCAGTTGAGGGCGAAACGTCTGGTATCAACACCAACTATGGACCACGGCCACATAACCCGGAATCACTCAACATTATGATTACCGGCCGTGAAAGCCTGCATTCAACTATACCTTCTTTGAGTTTAGCCTCACTGATTTTGGGATTTTTTTTTTACTTCAAATACAAGAATCCTTCAGAAAATTTTATGCATAACTTTGACGAAATGTTTTATTACTCATAATTTAATATGCAATGGAGGTAAATATATATTTTTCAGGATTAACTAAAGGGACATGCGACACATTTTTCTGGCCAGGGATAAGAGATTCACGTTTAGGCCATTATTTTTAACGTAGTGAGACTGACACAACACAATACCATATTAACAGGTTTCAGCATGTCAAAACATAAATGAACCTGAGCCGTCTTTTCTTTTGATGCTTCAGCATGACATTATATATAATTTCCTTGAATAAAATCACAAAATATGGAGCAAAGGTTCCTAATCAGCAGAAAATACACATTTTCCTGCATACGTTATTTTTTAAGATCGTATCCAGTTCAGTTTTAAGGGAAGATAATTACAATTTAAATCACGAAGCGAAAAAAAAACTGATATCAAAGAAAATCGGGCGAAGTGGTAATTCGAAAGAGTTTTTATATAATCGCGTTTTCCTAAATGAGCAAAGTTTCACTATACGAGGTTTCCTCAAGTTATGGTTTCCTTCATTTTTCTAGATGCAGGACATCTTTCCATAAAATATGAGACACTAAATACGTACACGCGCAGCAGGAAAGAAATGGAAACACTATCTGTTGTTAACATAAGCGTCTGTCAAGATATTTTTTTATGTCTCTGGAAGTTCTTCTGTAGAATTCGTAGAAAAACGTTTATATGGAATGTCACACAATTAGAAATTAAATTAATGGTATTACGTTAAGAGTGGCTTTTGAAATAAAAAAGTAATATTTTGTGTTTGTGATTTTATTATTTCTGACAGTTCCATATCCTCTGATTGAATTCTTGTTTAACGAATAAGCTTCGCCTGAAGTATGACACTTGTACATTTGACTTATAACATGCGACATTATTGTGGAGCAATCCTGAGTTGTATTCATAAGTAATGGCACGAGTGATTTTCAAATCATCGATAAATTCACGACTCACTAAGTGAGGAGTGAATTTATCTAGAGAATTTGGAAATCCAGAATGACATTTGTTACGACTATTTAACGAATAAAATTAAGCTGTTTACTCACAAATCATTATTTAATTAAATATATTTATATATTATATATTTAATGTAAACGGCGATGTTTGAAAACAAATGAGAAACGTTGTTTCATTTGTTCATCACTGCAACCAGATCATATGTATTGCTTTTCTTTTACGGTATATATTTATCTTATTTTCTAATAACAGTTTCATGAAAATCGCAGATAATCTTGTGTTTTTTTCAGTTGTAGAAATATTTAAAACTAACACTGTCTAATGTAATATAAAGTGACGTATTATTTATGTTCGAATTTCGACCACTTGGCCAACACTAATTTAATTAAATGAGTGTGGTGTTGTAAGTGCAAGTGAGTGAGACAAACTCTGTATGATTAATGTGAGTCTCGTCCTGATCGAGATTAACAAATCCCGCCGCAACTGAAATTAGGTGAATCTTATCTTGCATCGCAAGCCCATTACAATTAGACGTGATTCAGTTCACTGGCGTACTAATTAAGCATATTTATGCTATAGATAACACTGTCACAATAACAAATAGGGATATTGAAGTTAAAATATTTGGCAGTGTTCTTAAATGTTAAACTTTTTACATGTTTTATATTAGCTTGACCTGTATCTATGTAACGGAATCTTTCAACACGATTTTCACCCACTCAAAAACATTGGATTGACTTGAAACTTTGTATACTTGTAAAGGGCCAATGACAATACGATAATTTCATAAATTGTTTTCTACGATCCTGGCCAGGATCACCAGGACATTAAAAAAAAGAAAGACCGGTATAATAGGTTGCGGACTTATCGACTTTTTAGTCCATCGTTGTAGGAAATTAATATTATATCCTCTGGTAGCTCAGTTGGTAGAGCGGTGGACTGTAGTGGTATATAATTTCAGCAATCCACAGGTCGCTGGTTCAAATCTGGCCTGGAGGATTTTTTTAGAAGAGTATTACTTTTAGCTCGTACTACGATAGTATCGAATTTAAAGATATTTACATTTTTATCTTATTCTGTAAAATATTAATGACAATTTTGTAAACTTACCACATTGTAATTTATCCAAAAAAAATATGAGAAGAATACGATTAACTGTAACTATTTATCTATATTAAAATATTAAAAAATATTATAATCCATCCATAGTAATTCTTCCCGAAGGCAGGTCCTTCACTGCAATCATAGAATTTTCATGCTATGCTTGCAGCTTTACTAGGGAATTGTAGGTGTGGTAGCTTCCCGTTGCTTTCCACACCGATGAAGGATGGTGCTATGATGACGATAATGATAAGGATGATGATGATAGCCATATGATTTCGGGGACCGTTTGGGCCTTAACGTTTTCCTGACATTTGTCTTACAGGTGAGGAAAAACTCCGATAAAAACCTCACCCAGAAAAACTGCCCCGACCGGGGATCGAACCAGGGCCCGCTGCGTGACAAGGCAGCACGCTACCTCGAGACCACAGCGGTGGACAATATTATAATAATGTTAGATAATATTTAAAAAATATATAATTATATTCGTGCCTAGACACTAAAAATATCGTAAGCAATAAATTTTCATGGGATTTCCGGTTATGACAATCAATTAAACTAACAAATTTAAAAAAAATAAATAATAGTTAAAAAAACTAAAACAACACGGTTTATTAGAAAACCAAACTAAAAAAAATAGAAAGTAGTTTTAAAAAACTAAAACAACACGCTTTATTAGAAAACCGAACTAAAAAATGAAAACTAATTTTAATTTCCAACACGCTAGGGATAAAAGTAAAGTGGTCAACAAAAAAATAATCTCCAACACATGTAGAATAAAATAATTTTACCATGAAAAGCGTGGGGTGCTCTATATCAATTAATACATTTGATAATAAACAGATATTGGTAAAAGTAAAGTCTCTAACCATAATAAGCACCCCACGCTTTTGATGGTAACATTATTTTTTTTGTAGATAACTCTAGTTTTATTCTAGATGTGTTGGAGATGATTTTTTTTTGTTGACCACTTTAATTTTATCCCAAGCATGTTGGAAATTAAAATTGTTTTTTTCATTTTTTAGTTCGATTTTCTAATAAAGCGAGCTGTTTTAGGTTTTTTAAACTATTATTTATTTGAGGCTATTTTACATGCCGTAAATATATGGCTTGGAACCCAATGTTTTACTTCCTTAAAAATCAATTGTCCCCGGCCGGATTTCAGTCCACAAACTTCGGAACCAAAGGCGAGATTGGTACCCACTAGTCCATCAGGATGACTACAGATATTAGTAATAAGTTATTGTAACATTTTTTAATTCAATACATGAAAAAACCTTTTTTTTTACCTTACGGTATGTAAGAGTTATAAATTATAATTATGCAACATTATGAAGTAAATTAACATGAAACAGTAGCAACACATATTATATTACGATGCGAGGTTGGGAAGTGGTTTTTACAGAAGCGAGCAAAATATTTAAAAACAGAGCGATAGCGAGGTTTTCAATTTCCGAGATTCTGTAAAACACTTCACAAACGTGCATTCTACATTATGCTTTGCGCGATGGTGTTTTCAAAATAATAGAAAAATATCTTTGTTGGAAATATTGCGTTCATTTTAAAAACAATTGACTAACGTTAACAGTGTGGGCAATGTTTATTAGTTGAAACTACGGGAGGCCATGAGACCAATTAGTGATAAAATGGCGGCAAGCACGTATTTGTTTTATATTGTTTCAAATAAAGTTCAGTTCATTAAAAATACAGTGATTTGTTTCGTATAATGTATATTAACACTACCTTTTGGATATTTTTTGTATATACATTGTATGTAGTATACATAAAGGTTTACTTCCCACACGCGGTTTGTAATATGTAATGATGTTACAGTATAGTTCTTTACGTTGGCAACCCCGAAATGTAGGAAGTTGAACTTTCAATCGTGGAATCCGTTGCTGTAAGTACGACAAAACGCACTATCGCGCAAAAAAATGCATTTACATAAGAATGTTATAACAAAGATGAACAGAGTAAAATTAACTTATAGTCGTGAATAAAAACTATTCATTTACAAAAGAAATGAAGTAATTATAAACATTTTTCGTTCATGAGAATGTGATGAAGACATCTTTTTCATTAAAGTTCAAACATGACTCAAGTTGTAACGTTCAAACAACGACATTGTACAATTAAATAAAACATGTTTGACTGAATTTTCTTCTCCACATGTACACATTGTATTTGATGATATTTTAAATTTATATAAATATAAAATAAATATGTTAAAATATACCTTCTTAGGTAAAATCCGTCGTCCTCAACTTATAAAATATGTATTCTTTATGCCTGTAGGCCTTTCAGAACATCCGTTCCATCTTCAGCAGGTCCTTCTTCGCTACAATATCTAGTATGATGGTTGATGCTGCTGGTCCTAATATGGTGTAAAGCTTCTTCCTGACGATATCGTATAGTGGGGTTGTTTAGTCTGGGAGTGCTTTCATTTATTAAAAGCTTGTTGTCTATTTCCTTGATAATTTCCAAGTCTTCCAATATGCTGATCTTTGTTGGATTTCCCTCCTTGTGTACTATTGTAAGGGTGTCTTCTATTGAGTTAATTCTATGACCGGCGTTTATTATGTTCTTAGCACCCTTACAATAGTACACATGGGGGGAAATCCAACAAAGATAAGCATATTGGAAGACCTGGAAATTATCAAGGATATAGACAACAAGCTTTTAATAAATGAGAGCACTCCCAGACTAAACAACCCACTATACAATATCGTCAGGAAGAAGCTTTAGTCACGACAACACCACATTGGGACCAGCAGCATCAACCATCATACTAGATATTGTAGCGAAGAAGGACCTGCTGAAGATGGAATGGATGTTATGAAAGCCCTACAGGCATAAAGAATACATATTTTATAAGTTGAGGACGACAGATTTTACCTAATAAGGTATATTTTAACTTATTTTATTTTATGACTCTCCACCTCAACGGTTTAACAATGAATTTATTAGTATTGATTATATAAATATGCCTGAAATTTTCCATGTCCGGTTCAAAATTGAGTTGGTGTGAAATTGGGTACTGTATTTGGGAATTAAGTGTGTCGTAGAGTGTTGGGAAAAAATAATTCTCGAGTTGTCATACCCTTATCAGTATTTTACCATAATATATTGTAACATTAACAGTAATAATAATCTTCAAATATACAAATTCAGCCTGCAAATGTTTGTGCTCGCCAAACCCGAAAAGTAGTCGGTCGATTAGGAAAATTTGTACGTACAGGTTTTCAGGTACGGAGAGTGTTTAGTCGCTATTTATTATTTTCTGAAACCATTAGATGTAGTAGTTTACCTGAAACGAAAATTTAAAATCCCTATAGCTCTAAGGGTTCCAATCTTTAATGTTTCACAACGAAACTCAGTATATGCTATTAAAAAAACCTAGGTAAATATTGTCGAGAAATCAGCGAAATACGGTCATTACAAATTGGGGTTTACCTGAAATCCTAAATTTAAGAATTACTCCAGCCAAACTGTAATTTAGGTTCGTCGCAAGGTATAACCATAATGTTATTTTAACTTATTCAACTAAAAATAAAAAAAAACACAGTTTTATTTATTTAGGCGGTGTAGCAGCGCACGCCGGGTATTCGCTAAAACAATAATTACTTTACTAACAGTAGTTTTAATAATAATTCTAATTATATTATTCTAACAAAAATAATAATAATACATAATAATAGTAATAATAATAATTATTTATTATCCATCCATAGTAATTCTGCCCGAGGGCAGGTCTTTCACTGCAATCATAGCATTTTCATGCTATGCTTCACAGCTTTACTAGAGAAATATAGGTGTGGTAGCTTCCCGTTGCTTTCCACACCGGTGAAGGATATGATGATGATTATGATGATGATGATAATGATAAGGATGATGATGATGATGGCCGGATGATTTTCGGAGACCGTTGGGCCCTAAGCTTCCTGACATTTGTCTTACAGGTGAGAAAAAACCCTGAAAACACTTCACCAGGAGCCTTTCCCGACCGGGATCGAACCCGGGCCCGCTGCGTGACAAAGCAGCATGCTACCTCGAGACAACAGCAGTGGACTTATTTATTATTATTTATTAATTATTATTTACTAATTATTATCATTGTTATTATTTATTAATTATTATTATTATTGCTATCATTTATATTTATTAATTATTATTATTGCTATCATTTGTTATTATTATTAATTATTATTATGATGATGATTATTATTATTATTAATATACATTTAATAGTGATATAAAATTTAGAGAGCACAATAGATAATACTTTACGATATACCGGGTTATACGCAGCTAACAATAAGAACCTTGGAAGAAATAGAGCATGTAACTAAGCGTTGTAAATCTGATCACGTTATAGTGTATAATAGTGTAACATGGTAACTTGAACCGTTATATTACTATAAAAGGGAAAGAAAATGACATGCACTAGGCTGCTAATAAGTTAAGAAGGGCTGTTTCCCACGACCGCCTCCAGTTGACGCTACTCTCGCAGTTTAGGATCAATAAGCAGGCTAGCACGAGCCACAACCAAAATGAGGGTCCTGGGTTTTAAATCTACCAGACCCCCTCTCTTTACTTTCAACACTTACCCATTTGCGAGTAATATTATAATATCCTTCATTAGAAATAATTACAAACTTTCGTAAATTATATCTTAATTAGAAAATAAACCATGATTCAAAATACATACTCATTTGAAACTGATAATTATGACTGCGAGGCCAATTTGCATCATTCCTTATTTCTATAAGATCGAAATTTATATGATTGGCTATATGCTAATATATTATTATTATTATTACTATTATTTTTAAAAATATCTTGAATATAGTTTGTATAAAAGAAAACTTACTTAAGGGTATGTATATTTGGCTATAGCCTATATTAATACGTACACGTAACAAATTTCTAAGAAATGACAAGAGTAACGAAAGAACCCTAGAATTAAACTCGCAATTGATTATGCAGTTATATAATAATTAATACTAGTTTAAGTGTCAAGAAAGGAGATTACAAGTATTTGAGAATAAAGTACTTAGAAACATTTTTGACCAAAGAGAGATGAACAGGCAGGTGAATGGAGAAGACTACCTAACAATGAACTACATGGTCTTTATGGAAAGCCAGATGTAATAAGAACAGTTAAGTCTCGTAGACTGCGATGGGCAGGACATGTTGCACGTATGGGGAACGAAAATACTTGCATGGAGGCTTCTTGTAGGAAAGCCAGAGGGAAAACGGCCAGTTGGTAGACCAAGAATGAGGTGGTGAGAATAACATTAACTATGATTTGAGGGAAGTAGATTATACAGGGAATGATTGGAAAGCATTAGCTCAGGACAGGGATGTATGGAGAGCTTATGTCCGCGCGGCCATGAACCTAAGGGTTCGATAGTGCCAGTGAGTAAGAGTAAGTAAGTTTAAGAGTCAAAAATAAAGTTAACATTTAGAAAAAATCCTTTTTGTGTGGATAAATAATTTTACATAGTTTCGAAAGAAGTTTGTATTTCCACCATGCATAGAAATTTAAATAAATAACAAAAGGACATAATTAAAAATCTTCTCCTTTGTACCACATTCCTTCAATACTTTTTTCTCCTTTAGTAATTATTTCTTGAAACAGCTTATCAAAATCTCTACAAGGATAATGAACGACACATGAATGCATAATGGATTGTCGCATTTCCTTCCTCATACCGAATAGACATTTCAACGTGACAAAAATTATGTAAACATTTACGAATATTTTTGAAAAAAGTCTCTGGTTGTTTGTAGAATTATCTTCTGTTTGTGAACGATACGATAGTTAAAACTTTTTCAAGCAAAATAAATGAAGGGGATTAAATCGTAGTTCAATACAATTTGAATAAAACTATTTGATATACCAGTCTAAGAAGTTTCTTCTCATTTGGATAATATTATAGATCTTCTATGTCACGGTTTTAGGCTTATTTACTAGTCTGTTCCGGCTACAATTAGCTGCTGTTTCCATCTTTTCTTTGGTCTTACCAAACGTCTTCTTCCTCATGGCGAATAGTTGTATGCTGCTTTTGGTATTCTATTCTCAGTCGTCCTTGTTAAGTGTTCTTTCAGTTTGTTCTGTATTTCACTATTGTTGTGTTTAATTCCTCTAATTTTAGTTGTTGTCTTATTTCTGTGTTATATTTTTTTGTCTTTTCTTTGATATCCTGCTATTGGTCTGAGGAATTTCATTTCAGCAGCTTGTATCCTGGCAGATTGTTGTGTTGTCACTGTTCACATTTCGGATCCATAATTAATAATAGGAACTGCCATTTTCTTGTATAATTTCATTATAGAGTCTTTCCTGGCTTTATTTTCAAAGTTATTTTTGTATTCCTCTCTTATATAATTAAAACTTATTTAGTTTGTTAATTATAGACCTATCTGTTTCCGCTGTGTATGATATTTCGCAACCTAGGAAGTTATGTCTTACCACTTGTTCTATTGGTTTATTTTCCAATATTATCTTTGTCCGAACTGGATGAGCGCCTTGAAAGCCATTGTTTTTTATTTTTCTCATGATATTATATATGCTTCGAAATGTTAGATATCACAAATACGTGCATACTTGTTATTTTAGGTTTATGTTATGAGGACTATTGTGAATTGGATGTTACCAACAAGCATTTATTTTTATATTGCGTCGTCGGTATTTATGTAGAAGTTGCCTGATAAATTTTAGTGAATTACAAAGTGACGGTTATTGGCGAAATGAAACGTGTAATGAAAATCCGAAAAAAAACAGTACTTTATCTTTCCCGATATATTTTGTAAGTTCTACAGAATAACAGTGCACTTGTGCATCAGTTTATAGAGCTGTGGGTAGATTGAACCACATATTTGAAGTCCTACAGAAAGTTTATAGAGCTGCCGCAGATGGCAGCACCCGCAGTATGACCAACTTCGAAATAAATTCTGTAACATTTATTAGAAATGGATGTACACTACTTTTCCCTTTCTCACCTAACAAAATAAATTATTATTTACTGAAGTGTACGCTAATCTGATGTACACTAACCTAATGGAAAATAGAACTAACACAACAAAAATATGTGTAATTGAGTTATTGATGGTGGCAACATTGGAAGAGGAGGGAAAATAGCTAGTAAGTTCACCATATTGTCTGAATAATGTAATGTTACCGTGTTTCTCGAAAATAAATAAATACCTAAAACTGTAAAAAAAATTATGTGTCATTGAGAAACGTTTAAAATATTACAAAATGTTAGTAAAACCTGAAAAAGTAGTAGAGTAACAGTATTAAAAGAATATAGTATGGAAAATGAAGGGAAGATAATGTATTGTTCAGCCGAAAATCCAATCAAGCTTTTGAGGAAAACTAAGATAATATCTGATGCTATAGGGTTTTCATGTCTGGAAAATAGTATTACTCTTATGGGAACGCTGTTGCCACTGACGCCGTAGACTGAGAGATAGATGGAAATATATCTCCCTGTTCTTCCTCCAGCAAAGTACGGCTTCAAATAAGTTTACAGCAACATTTTCTTCACTTCTGCTACTAAAATCTATAAATCGTGATCATTCTAATGTGGTTACTAAAGATCAATATTATTATTTGGAATATTGTAGATTGTGACCACAGAAACCAGTAGCTTCAGAACATTCTCGCCGAGTAAACCATACGTGATATATTAGTTACATATTTTTTAACCACATCTGTACGTGACAAAACAAGTTTCATTGGAAGGGGATGATTCAATGGCTTTTCGCTAGCTGCTGTTCGGATAATTAGGTTGACCCCTTAAATTTATTAAATAATTGTGATAATTATACGCTCCTTAATTATATTTTTTATAAATCGGGCATTCATTTTCTAGGCAAAGTTATAAGTGAAATCAATTAAATTAATAATTTATTTAAAAATATATTTATAAGTAGGTTTAAAATGTAACAAAACATCTTCCTGTGCCCAAAGCTTTTCATATTTTTATCTTCTTTCTCCACTCTCTTCTATCTTCCCATTCCAATTCTTCCAGACCTAGCTCCCTCATACCTCTTTTACATCATTCATCCATTTAAATCTAGGTCGACTCTCTTTCCTTTCCCAGGTGGAATCCATTCCAAAGCTTGTCTGGGTAATCTTTTCTCTGACATCGTACGAATATGACCATACCATTCTGGTTTTCTAAAAAAATGACCAGCCTCATGGGCTAGTGGTCAGCGTTTCTGAGACTAGTGTTCATGAGGTCCCGGGCTCGATTCCCGGTCGGGAATTTTCCTTAAAGGTAATTGCTCATGTGGTTGCCCATGATCTGGGATTTAGGTAAGTTTACATTAAGATATCTCCTGGCGCTTTATTATCACTTATCACATCATCGGGGTAACGTAACTCCGCTTTTCAGGTGCCCCAACCAAATAAATGGGTTACAATTCTGCCAATGCCAGGGGAGAAAGCCAGAAATGTCATAAAATACAACCTGGTGGCATTAGACAAAAAAATATGTATATCTCAAAATCTAATATTGAATTTTGGACTTTCATTTGTTGTTTGATGATTGTATTTCTGATTTTTTCCCATTTAGAATGTTACTTGATCGTCTAAAACGACCAATCTCAGTAGACATAAACTTTAAACTCAAAATTTTATTCAACAAAATAATTAAGTAATAAATCAATCTCACATAAAAGTACACGTTTACTAGCATGAATTGCTCCATTAGAGAAATGCTATTTTCTAGACGTGAAAAACCCTAATCTTTTAAAATTCATGGTAGAACAGCATTGAGGTTAAATTGTGTTACAATTTGAATTCTTACCTGATAAAACAGTGGTCCTCAACTATATTAACTTCTGTTATAAAAGTCGTCACACTATTAAAATCTAGGCCTTTCAAAGAACATACTTCATCTTCAGGATTTCTCGTGGTATCATGAGAAATCCTGAAGATGGAACATGCTCTTTGAAAGGCCTAGATTTTAATAGTGTGACGACGTTTTATAACAAAAGTTAATATAATTGAGAACGACTGTTTTATCAGGTATGATTTAAAAATGTTAGCAAAAACTCTATAGTCGGACGTGGGATTTGAACCCAGGAATACGAATTTCAAATGCTACTGTCTGAACCTACTAGTTCGGTTTGTTAACATTTGTAATCTCTACAATTAAGAGATCTCGCAAAACTACCATAGAAATGTAGTCATTACGACAGTTAATATAATTTGCGAGTTTCGATGCGAACGAACGAGGGATTTGAAAGTGCTTCACAAGTCAACATGCAGAAATGAATTAGTTTGTAGTATAAGACCCTGTACAGTTTCTAGCTACTAGCAAAGAGGATTAGAAAATGACGTTACAAGTCTTCTTACCACCTGACAGTCTGTCAACTCTCCAAGTCATTACTGTGACAAATTTCCCTCCTTCCAGGCATAATATTTACCTTACCTCAAACTTCACTTTACTTTTGTTCTCTATAGTTAGAAAAATGCTCTCCTTGTTTCTATAAACAGCGTTAAGAAATTATCTTCTCACTCCTATTTTGACATTACGAGAGGAAAGTAAGTATTATAGGGCAATGAAACTTTACTTCGCGCTGTCATTAATTAGACATTAATATTAAATAATGAAGTTCTGTTACAATGCATTTTATTATATGGGTCCGAAACCTGGACAGTAAGTAGAAAAGAAGCCAACAAGCTGTTAGCAGTAGAAATGGATTTTTGGAGGCGATCGACAAGACTTTCAAGAAGGGATAAGATCAGAAACAGCACAATAAGGGAAATTATGCAAGTTGAAAAAAAATATTAGGAAAAATGGAACAAAAACGTTTGAAATGGTATGGACACCTATAAGAATGAAAGAAGAGAGAATACAAAAGAAGATCCTTAATTGGAAAGCTAATGGAGTAAGTGGAAGAGGTAGGCCTAGAGAAAGATGGATGGAGTGAAGAGAAATATGGAAGCTAGAGATTTGAGGGAAGAAAATGCTTTAGATAGATAGAAAGAAATGCTTTAGATCACTTTGGGTTGAAGGAGAAACGCTGTATTGTGGAATATTCCTAAAAAATAAAAATATCAATCAAATGACAGTTACAATATATGGTCACCATTATCTAAGATTATTATCAGAAAAAAGGATAAAACGAGATTCATTGGCTACCCCTATGTCCTGTCCGACTTTACTTCAGAGAAATTCACCTCTGCCCAGGATCGAACTCGGGAAATCAAGCTGTAATCACGTACCATCTCACATTCAGGTTACAGTCTGTCCAGGAATTAATAACGTTATATGTAGAAAGGAAGGGATATACAGGGTGTAACTAAATTCCATTACAGACTTCGAGGACGAGTAGTGGGGGCCAAGGCGGTTGTTTAACATTGGAACTCGTGTCGGAAATGTACCGTTTTTCCATTGCAAGCAAAATACCACAACACAGGTTACTCTCTCTGACGCCCGCTGTTAGTCGTTTGGGTCCACTTACAAGAAGGGCTCGATGTGATGATCACCGTCGTTAACACAGATACGGTACCCCCTTACCATGTTCTGGTACACACGATCACCTACCATCCGCCGCAGCCATAACTCGCGCCAGTTGGTCTTCCTAGGATGCAAAAAGGGTCTCATAAATCAAGGATTTCATGTCACCCCACAGATAGTAGTCTTGCGAGGTCAAGTCGTGAGAACTTCTTTGGCGCCGAAAATACGGGAGAGTTAAACGTGTGTTGTGGCATTTTGCATGTAGCGTGAAAACGATACGTTTCCGGACATGAGTCCTATGCTAAACGTTATCGTCTTGGTTCCCACTACACATTCTCTAAGTCTTGTAATGGGAATTAAGTTACACCATGTATTTGCATTGATTTTAAGTGGAATTAATTGGGATAACTAACTAACTCACTGACACTATCGAACCCGTAGGTTCATGGCCGGCGGACATAAGCTCTCCATACATCCCTATCCTGACCTAATGCTTCCTATCATCTCCTATATAATCTACTTCCCTCAAATCATAGCTGATGTTATTCTCCCACCTCATTCTTGGTCTACCAACTGGGCATTTTCCCTCTGGTTTTCCTACAAGAAGCTTCCATTCACATCTTTCATTCACACATTCGTGACACATGTCCTGCCATCGCAGTCTACGGGACTTAACTGTTCTTATTATATCTGGCTTCCTATACATACCATGTAGTTTACTGTTATGTAGTCTTCTCCATTCACCTGTATTAATTGACATCATTTAAAATAAATCTAAATTTATATTTGCTCTAGCCTCGACTTAATTATTGCCCAGTGTAAGGTATATATATTAATTGGTGTTTCTCGTATAATTTTATCATATTTATATTATTATTATTATTATTATTATTATTATTATTATTATTATTATTACTATCGTAAGTATTATTATTGTTATTATCCTATAAAATGTTGTTTGTACATGAAATTTACATTGCTACATTAATGTATCTTTAACTGTTTATAATTAGTATAGTGTATATCTATATTTGTCAAATATTTATTTGTATTTGTGCTGGTTGAGTGGAAGAGAAGGCCTTATGGCCTTAACTTTGCCAGAATAAATAAAGCATTATTATTATTATTATTATTATTATTATTATTATTATTATTATTATTATTATTATTATTATAATCAAAATACATTATGAACACGGTCTCAAGAGTGAGAATTTCTTCGAAAAAATTACATTTCTGTGGCGTCTTTTTTGGCACATTAGACCTAGATGAAGAAACTGAAATGCAACTAACTTTTCAGTCTCATTGATAGTTTTATTACAAATTAAATTAAAAGACACGAAATTAAATACAACATTTTACTTGACTATTTATTGAAAAAAAAAAAGCCACAGTGGACTGTACCTGGAATGGAATGCTGGAATAAGTATTTCGTACATATTTATACAAATGCCATTCTGGGTATCTAATTATACTTCATTCGGGTTTGCTTCTGAATGAATAATTACTCAGAATTTCCCCACTCTGATAAATGCAGTATATAATAATTTCCATAAAAACTGTTGTTTTCTTGCAACTAAGTTTTTTTTCTTCACTGATTACATTTATGTAAAATGTTTGAGATAATTTTAGTCAAATTTATTTTATCTGTTTATTATTTAAATTTATTATAATGAAACAGTAATTAGCAGATTTTATACGTTAATCGAGTGTTTGAAACAGCAAGAATACCGTCTTTGCAGCTGGAAACTTGTAGCCAAGTTGAGAATCAAAACTTTTAAATTGCTTTCTCAATGGAGTTTCTCCTATGAAAAAGTAGAGCTTCTGTTACACCTCATTCCACAAATTTCTTTTATGTTCATATCGTATAACACTCATCGTCCTTATTTCACATTTTCACCCACTTGTGCTCTTTTTCACACTTTTCATTATAAGTTTTTACATTTCAATTTCGATTAAATACTTCATGATCTCTTTTGAAATAACTTTCACCACTAGTGTTACTTTGAATCGTATAATTCTGTTCCATTAGTTCTTGACAATTAGGCCTATTTCTTTTCCAGTTTTAATGAAGATTATATCAATGAGTCCACCGCTGTGGTCTCGAGGTAGTGTGCTGCCTTGTCACGCAGCGGGCCCGGGTTCGATCCCCGGTCGGGGCAGTTTTTATCGGGGTTTTTCCTCACCTGTAAGACAAATGTCAGGAAAACGTTAAGGCCCAAACGGTCCCCGAAATCATATGGCCATCATCATCCTTATCAAATCATCATTATCCTTCACCGGTGTGGAAAGCAACGGGAAGCTACCACACCTGCAATTCCCTAGTAAAACTGCAAGCATTGCATGAAAGTGCTATGATTGCAGTGAAGGACCTGCCTTCGGGCAGAATTACTATGGATGGATATTCAATGATACTTTGCCACGTATGTTAATATTTAAAATATTTACATTCATTATGAATTCGTTAAAAATCATAAGATGAATTTGCTTGTTAACATTGCATTTAATGACGTTCTTTACCAAATCATAATCGCTATGCAAATATTGGGCGTGTAAGGTAGACAAACATTTTGCCCCGAGCACAGCGACCTGGAATGTCTATTACGGCCCGATTAGCCGTATTGTGATTAGTCGAATTTTATCATGCATTTAATTAATGTTGACTGTGCAGGCAGTCAGGCTAAAATTAAATACACATAGTTTATTATGGAATGCAGGCTTTCACGGCCGGTAATCATAATAATAAAATATTCCGGACTATGTGGCCGTGGTCTGTAACTGGTTATTCTTCCAGACGTTTTTCCTCAACTGCAGAGGGCATCTTCAGTGCTTTTAGGTGTTGTTCCCTTTCGTTGACTCGACTGTCAACGAGTCAACGACAAGGGAACACCACTTAGAAGCACTCGCCACTGAAGATACCCTCCGCAGGTGAGGGAGAACCGTCTGGAAGGAACACCAGTTATAGACCACGGCCACATAGCCCGGATTTTTTAAATACTAGTTTAACCTTATCTTCTCCCCTCCTGCTCATGATAGGACTAGTCCCGAAAGGCCTACTGATAAGTAATAGATTATAAAGTTGAAGAAACGGACCTATTAGGTATCAATTTTATAATTCTGTATTACAATTTTAATTTTAGGAATGCAATCTACTCTACGGTCTTTTACTTAGGATCACATTATTTCAAATGTCACAAATCTACGATAAAGGGTCATGGTTTTCTTCCCATCCAAAAGAGACGTCACTGAGGATTTTTACGTTCTTGGTATGTCCCGCGCCGTAGCCGAGCGGTTAAGGTAGGAAGCCTTGGCGCAGAGCTACGGGACTTGCGCTGGTTCGAGTCTCCATGGGGGAAGAAATTTTCTCATGGTATTTCGACCAGTATGGGACCGGTGCCCACCCAGCATCGTGAGGCAATTGGGTAGCTACAATAAGTAGCGGCTCCAGGTTGAGGAATCAGATATAACGGCTGGGGGACTCGACATGATAACCACATGTCACCCCTACTCTGGCTGTTGATCATCTACCTCTGTGATTGGCACATGTGGATGTGAAGGGCCAGCAGCCGGCTGGTAAAAGGGCAACCGCTGAAAAAGTGGAAAGACCCTCAATCGGATCAGTATGTATTGAGCTGGGGGACTCGACATGCTAACCACATGTCACTCCTACTCTGGCTGTTGATCATCTACCTCTGTGATTGGCACATGTGGATGTGAAGGGCCAGCAGCCGGCTGGTAAAAGGGCAACCGCTGAAAAAGTGGAAAGACCCTCAATCGGATCGGTATGTATTGATGGCGTAGGATGTGAACCTGCGATTCTAGGTATCAGATATGATAATCACTATTCTATTAGAACCGATACAATGTAATTAGTACATAGGGATAAAACTTTAGTTCGAAATATTAATGGACTGCCTAATTAATAGTAAAATTATTTTACAACAAATCATACGAATTATACATACGATTTGTCTCTGCGAATTTCTAATAATCATTTATCACTCCGCTTCATTAAACTCTCTGATACATATAATTTAGACACTCGATCCGATCAGCACATTGTCTTTTATATTACATCGTGTGTTATTCACTATCTTTTACAGTTTAACTTGCCAGAACATGGAATTCCCTTCCACCCTATTCCGAATGTACTATTATGATGCTCGCTTCAGGGCTGCCATTTAGAATGTCATATATAAAATATATTTGCAGGGATGTATTTAAGAAATTTACTACAATAATTCGTTGAAATATTTCCTATGTCGGAAAAGGATGGAATAATATGAAATATTATATTGAGCAGATCTCTATACTTACAATTATTTTGAAAATTCTCGTGACATCTAGTTAAAAATATTGGCGGGACGCGGCATTCTTCTTTTTTTTTCCATATTTTCCTCAGGAAAATGTTGCCAATATGAAGTAAGTGAGCTATTTCACGTACGTGTGAAGTTTTCTATGTACGGTATAGGGCCGTGAATGAGTTTTAATTGTAAGCAAGACTATTTAATGGTGACACCCGAAATTACTGCTTTGGGATAGTCCACACATACAGAATAAGTTAAAATGAGTAACTAAACGTTACATTTTAGTTTTTATGTTAGCGAAAGTTGCTTGTGGTAAATGTTGTGACATTTGTGATAGTAAAGTTTCAATACTCATTTTAATAACGTGAACATATCAAATTCCATATTGTATAAAATTAATCTATTTCATTTTCTCTAAAAAAAAACTAATCTCCACTACTACTAGAACATCTATATGGATCACCAGAAGTTGTCAATAAACCGAATTGTGCTGAATGTAATATGTTGAACTGAACTGTCCCTGAGGAAGAACATTTGAATATTTACATATTTCACATTTTATGTTCTGTCGTATAAACGTAGTAAAACAATTAAAAATTAATATATTTCGGCCACTGACTTTATTTAGCCCACATGCCGTTCAGTTTTTTTAACTCACTAGTATCGGCGGATAACTGAATTCTATGGAATAACATAATATGAAAGTAGTTTCCCAAGGGTTCCGGTTCAATTCTCGGTTATTCCCTAATTTTTAACGAATTTCGAAGGAAAGAAGCCATTGAGGTTATTCTCATGGAATCAATTTGAAAACGTTTTACAGATTATCAACGATCTATCTAAAAGACAACGAAAATGATCAAGACCGATATTGATCCATCCATAGTAATTCTGCCCGAAGACAGGTCCTTCACTGCAATTTTTCATGCTATGCTTGCAGCTTTACTAGGAAATTGTAGGTGTGGTAGCTTCCCGTTGCTTTCCACACCGGTGAAGGATGATGATGATGATGATGATAAGGATAATGATGGCCATATGATTTCGGGGACCGTTTTGGGCCTTAAAGTTTTCCTGACAATTTGTCTTACAGGTGAGGAAAAACCTTGATAAAAACCTCGCCCAGAGTAACTGCCCCGACCGGGCATCGAACCCGGCCCGCTGCGTGACAAGGCAGCACGCTACCTCGGCACCACAGCGGTGGACTAAGACCAATATATATGTATGTTATATATTCTGTTAATACTGTAGCGGCCGCAATTTTAATTTTTCTCAGAATCAAATCGACATCGTTGTGAGTTCATCAGAAGCGAAAAAATAAAAATCGTTCTAGTTGTCGCAATTTTCTATTTTTCATAACGAAGCTCGATAGGCCTACATGGTATTCAAAATTAAAATATAAAATTATGGAATATTCACCTGAAAGGTCTGTCTCCTCAACTTAATTAATTATCTAACTGTAGCGCTTTCGGGACTAGTCCCATCATCAGCAGGATTCAAAACTGGCGTTTCACTGATCTTCCTGTCGATGATGGGACAAGTCCCAAAAGCGCTACAATTAAATAATTAATTAAGTTGAGGAGAAGGACCTTTCAGGTGAATTTCCATAATTTTATATTTTAATTTTGAATAATAGCTCAACGGAACACGTCATGGATCTTATAAAAGTTGACTACATGGTATTGAAATAAGACGAGGAAGTTATTCTTCGAAAATCGGCGAAATTAAACCACTTGAATTGGGGGTTTACTGAAACCCGAAATTAAAAATCGCTCTGATAGCCGCCATGTTTCTTTGTCGCGATTATCTTTATGCCATACAATTTGATTTACCCTTACATTGTCAACGTATCCTATAAGATACATTTGTTTGATTTCATATTCTTAATAAAGCAATGGAAAATCAATCAATCTAAATTATTTAAATTTGAGTCAAATTATATAACAATTACAATTGGTAATAACTTACGGTCACGCATGTTTCACTGCAGTCTAATACATTTGATTAAGCTGGTATAAGAATTGAGTTTCTCTCCAATTTAAAGGTTAACAAAAGAATGATAAATTCCGTAATCCAGCAAAATCGGACCATGAATCCATCTTGCTGAGGAATTCGCTTATTCAGTTCTTGCGTGACGGACGTTTAACATTTTAAAAACATTTTTACAGTCCTTGAACACAGGATTTAGCAGATGTACTCATAAAAAATAAATATTAATACAAATTGCTAAATTATTATGAAGAAATCCACCTGTATCGTAAAATGACTTGCCAATTAGTCAATTAGAAATAATCCCCTTAAATTCACTTCCTGACGTAAGGTAAACGAAAGTTCGGCGAACTTTATTTGCAACGTTATCGGTTATAGCTATAATTTCAATGTTA